>JAPWLS010000127.1:0-147907 GCA_028551675.1 Tineola bisselliella | reverse complement strand
ATAATAATTTAGTTTGGTACAATATTCGTTTTTAAAAACATTTAGAAAAACAAGTTTAACTAACAATGAAATTACACATTTTATAGTGATATCTAAAGTTAATAGCGATTTAACTTCCTATCAAGTTATTTCTGATTATATTAATCTGACATTTTAAAAGTTTTGCAGTCATTATCTCACCGCGGCGGCTTCGTTAAGTCCAAAGCTTCTCAAACTTTCTTTTAATAAAAGCTTAGTCAGGCGAAATACAATACTTAAAATATAGCAATAAAACTGGCGCATGCGTACATCTCACATGTGGTGGACCTTAAATATTTTCATTAGAATATATTAAAAGCACTTACTTGTAACCATATTCCAAATTATCCCCACATCCACCCCAAACCCAATCTGAGTGTAGATTCTTTGGCCTGGAAGCCCGGGAGCATCCACAGCTTGTCAGTCTACCATCTCGGCATGCCCTGGATATTGAGAGCGACACACCAGCTGCAGTTATGGCGTGGGTGAAGGCGGTCTCTCTAGAAGCTGAAAAACAAAGCCAGCTTAGTGGGATTGTCTTTGCTTGTGGAGCCATATTGCTGATTCATCGTTGATATATAAAATAATAAATATTATATATAATACCTGATTGCGAAAACAAAGAAAGAAAGAAATATTTTTCTATCAGGATAACAGAAAAGCGAGGAGATACTGTTGAAATACGTACGTTTGTGAAAAACAACTACCAGGGGTACATGAGAATTGTGGAAGTAATACTTGCGAAATGAAAAGGCATTTCAGTACACGTCCACTGCGTCACTATAAATCAGTTAGTGTCAGTGCGGATAAGAACTATCTCCGCAAGTTTTACAGAAAAATGGGAACTTGAAAATTGTGAAAATCTTTTTAATTTGTATTTTTTAAACAGAACAGAATAAGAGCTTTCGCTGCAAATAATTTTCATATATTGTTGTTTAGCAAATAACACCTTTCAAGTCAATTTGATTCATAATACAAGGGAGTAAAAAAGAAGTGAACAGCATTTTAACTGAATTTAAGAATCTTTATGATATTTAAATTGTTAGTATTATACAACACTTATCACATATGACGACAAGGATTTTTAAAATCAATTTAAAAAAGCAATAAAAATTTCACTCCACAGCAAAATGAGTCAAATTGACTTGAATGGTTTTGTTTGCTAAGCGACAGCATTTTACGATATTTTTATTATCTTATAAGGGAATGTTATTTTCGTATGTAAATGTGAGAACAATAAAAATATTACTCCTAATCTCAGAAATTGATCTAACTTCCTTGATTATATGTTATCCTGGTACTGACAAACAAAATATCTTAGGTTTATTATTTTTTTAGTCCGCTTACCAATCAACGTTAAGGGTCCAAAAACCGTCTCGTCCTTACTCAACGTACAATTCCATCGTCTGTCTTTAAATTGAAATTGACACTCATTGATTCCTTGCTTCACCCCATGACTGACAGCCGGCATATGGTCTTTGTGTCGTCTGCAAATCCTTTTCTGTCCTGGCGTCAAACCACGCAGTTTGGTGCAAAACCGTGCCTTCTCAAACAACCGGGGTTGCTTGGACCATTTTTCAAATTCTTGAAGCCCCATATTGCTGTAAAAGAAAATATTATTTTAAAATATACATAAATCTCAATAACAAACACCTAAACAATCCCCAACATAAAAACTGATGTACCTACTGTACTAATCCTTTCCTCTTGAAATTAAATGCAGTTCTGTTCTAGGAAGATGAAAACGCAAAACGTATTTTGTATATAAGGTACTTCATACTTCCATCCCCTCTATATCAAAATATTCTAATGATAAACCACTTAAAGCAGTTTAGTAGAAAAAATATTTTTATCTAATAAAACACTTAATTACTGGTCATTAGTTAAGTGGGCGGATTCAAAGAAAAGGTTGTAGGTCCAATTTAACCGTTAAACTTTGACCTGTAATTCTGTTCCAAAATACTAACCTAATTTTTTTTATATTATACACTTCTGTCATATCAGTTCTGGTTTAAATTTAGTAATGCAGCGTTTTAATATGTAAATGTATCAGAGAACGTATTAGCTTATTTTAGATTTATTTAAAAACGGGTCAAATTTCAACCCTCGAAATAGAATTAAACTTTTTAACCTGCGATCCCGAGTGCTGACCATAAATTATAAGGAACCCACGACATTTTAATGTATTTATTTGTATCATAACAACCGTAAAATAGCTTTAAGATAAATAGGGGATTAAAACACTTTTTTTAGTTGCTATGCACTGGGAATATTGACTATTCTTATGACACATTTAAGACCTCGTACATTGTATGCACAGAATTCCAGGAATTATAATTTAAAAAATTCATTACTAATAATAATTATTGCTTAAAAATAATAATGCTAATACAATTTAAAACATAAGAAAATAAATTTAGAGCAATTGGCGACCTTATCACTAAAAGTAATTTCTTCCAGATAACCAATTGTCATGGAAAAAACAGTGTTAGTATCGGGCAATGCAATTTAGGAATATTTATAATCAAGATATAAATATAATACAATAAATAAAATACATAAATATAAGTAAACTAAGTAAAATATTTTTATTGTCACAAACGATGGAATTTTTATTTGGAAACCAATAGAAATATTACAATCAAGTAACAAAAGAAAGTCGGGTATTAAAATTCATTCTTGTGTTGAATTGAAGTCATTTTTATTAAACGAATACATCGTACAAGTGAACATAGTGTTCTTTGATTGTCGATTAATTCAATTGTTTTTTATTTTACACCCATCACTAGAACTTGAACTCGAGTATATATGGTCATACCTTTAAAGTACAGTAATGCCCCGCTTTACGCGAGGGATACGTTCCGGAAAAAACTGAAATTCTCGCGACCATAGAGAAGTTGATGACTACATTATGTTTATACGCACTCTTTCGCGTAATGCGGGGCATTTGAGCGCGAAATTTGAATTTCGCGTTATAGTGAAACTGCGCATAACGGGGTCGCGTAAAGCGGGGTATTACTGTTTATTTAAAATATATATAATTTCGAAATAGTTATTTATACACTTATATTTGAAGTATATATTTTATTATCCATAGTTTATCGGAGCCTTGAACTATGTTATCCCAATTATTTTAAACAAATATTGGTTGTGGAATAATTTTGTAAATTGTTTTAATTTTAGACTTAATTAGTGCGCTATTTTGGATTACAACTTACAATATTAAATACGTTAATAAGAACCTCTTGTTTCTAGGTTCTGCCTCAGGCAAGAATTCGATCTTTCGAATTATAAATTTAAAAAAATAGTTTTGGCGGGATTCAAGAGATAGATGTTGTAAGTTTCTTCGGGTGTTTAATTGTTAATATCAGTAAGTATTCGTAAAAATGCATGAGAATTGTTAAATAATTCAAAATAGGAAAAGTGTGCATTTTAAATTTCCCTCCTAAACTCCGCCGGAAGTGTTCCGCCATATTGTTAAATATATTTTAAAATCAAAATTGAAAAAGTTAGGTTCTCTAACCTCTACCTCGAATAATATTTTTTTCTTATTATTAACATTTGTACAATAACAAATACAATAAAAATACATTTATATATACATATTTATTTATTACAATTAAATTAAAACTATTTAACAAACAAAATAAATAATTAACAATAAAACACAATAAGTACTAGGATATCATAAGTTAAATAGAGATAACTTAATATCTTCCATAGATAGTAACGGTAAAGTTAAAACCGTGATGTCTTTGACTTTTCAGTTTAATTTTTACGAATTTTTGATTAATACCTCCCGCTGAGATTGTAGGGTAACCGCCACTGCCGTCGATGTAGTGATCCTTCGCGTAAACAGCCCTTATCTGCGCGAAGTTATGCATTCCTGGTAACGGATATTCAACAACACTGGTTCGTATTATGAAAGGAAATCCATATTTGTGTATATTTTCTTTATGAAGAACCACATCGCCGTATGTTACTTGTCCTACTATTAGATCGTGACTTTGACAGGAATTGACAGCGAATAATGTCGCTAATAATAATAATAAAAATGTCACACGCATTTTGACTGTACACCGTTCTATATAATACTGAAGTGTTAATTACAGATATTGTTTTATATAGCGATGAAAAAATATGATGTTATGCTATAGATAACCATTTCATCTCAATCGTAGGACAATGTGACCGGGTTTTTTTTCTACAAAAATTTATTAGTCATTTTTACTAAAAACAAAATAATTTTACGAACCAACTACACAAGAAATATTTGACCTAATAAGAGAAATCAATGTACTATATATGTATCATATTGGCAAGTTTATTTATTATAAGGACGTGACCTAAAATGATAATAATACAATCTCTAGGTCAAATGATACAGTAACCCCGTTATGTTTTTCCTTTAGTAATATTCCGTATTTATTAAATTGTTTATGATTTGGTAAAAAAATTACCTCTCTCCGTCTTCTACTGCGCATGACATTAAACATGACTATAGACAACCACTCTCTATTTTTCTATTCAAAACGCAGTCAATTGTCATCGAATTGAAAATTTTTAAATAACTTAGAACAGCGGTTCTCAAACTTTTTTGGCGAAGGAAAAAGCCTTAATATAATTATAAAAAACTGATTTATATGTATTTATGAATAATCATATTGCAATGTAATATTACGTATTTAGTTGGAATATTTAGATGTAACCTTATAATCTCCCTTTGGTAGGTATTTTTTGCAGTATTTTAGCCCGCGGAACACACTTTGAGAATGGCTGACTTAGAAAGTACATATGCGTATTGAACTCGATTAAAAATAATTTTAGTAGCTATTTATATAAAAATATATGACTTTGAACATTAATGTGGTCACGTCAGCTTCCACTAGACACCTTGGTAAATAATTAGTTCACTCTTATTAGTTTTTATTGAGAATGTTTCTCTTCATTTTTAGTTCCTTTCAATTTTATATGTGGAGCTGCTCTTCGCTATCTCTGTATGTATATAGTATATAAGTAGCGTTATCTTAGGTTCGTATAACGCGTTCATTTTTATCGTGGTATTCTCACTCATATATTAAGCCGCAAAAACTATTTTAAATTAGTATGTAATGCGTTTATTATGTATTTAAGATGATGACTGTTAAATGGTAAATTTTGAAATAATATAAAACAACAATATAAAAAAGTATATTTTTATTTTATTAATTCAACCTTGATGGTTCTATAATGCATAAACTTGGTGTTTTTAGACAACAAACAAAAGATGATTTATTATTTTGTGATAGACTAATTAACCACCAAGATTTTATTAATATGAATAATTTTACAAACAAACGTCAATTGCAAGTAATTATGTTTATTTTTGTTATCATATTTTTCACAGTAATTTTCTTTCCAAACGTAATCTTAAATATAATTTCATTTGTTTTAAGTATAGAAAATAAATGAATTTTAAATTAAATATTTAAAAATAGAATTATTTGAACTTAGCAGTTATGAAATTACAATTTTTTGCATAACTCTAAGCATCGATCTAAAAAAGTAATTAAATTTTAGCCTTAAAATTGTCATTATACAAAACAAAAAACTTAAACTTAATCAATACACGTATCAATACGTACAAATCAGTTTTTAGTTCCATAGTGCTGATCCTCTTGGTAATTTCCATACATGTTGGAATATTCGGATCCTTTACCCTGATATCTGCCTGTAGGGTTTGCGCTGTATACATCTATTTGAAAATCATACCCTCGAAAAACGGTCGGACTTTTAAGGGTTATTGTGACACTTGGAGTGCCTATTCCACCAGAAACCTCCGCTTCACCATCCTTACCCTCTCTCAAGTCGTTAATTTGAATGGCACTTATAATTTCATGTTCTGGAGCGTTTATTACAACTTCTTCTGATCTCTTCCATATTGCTGGGTTTGCAGTTCGCTGTTCACTAAATATCTTATTAGATTGATGGTCCACGTGTCCCAGGTATATGTCATGTGCGTACACACAGGAAAATAGTAGAATTAATGCGAATTTATACATTTTGTTTGCGTTTTCCGATCCGAACTACCAGAGTATCAGGAGTTGACTAAAGTTGAACTATGATGACACAATGTTTAAATAACATGTTTGTATCGATACGATAATTGCGAGCTCTGTTTATGGTTATGCAAGATAATGATTGATTATTGTTTGCATGAACAATGATGTTCTTAGAATTTATGAATTTAATACTTTTAGTTTGTAATTAGATTCGAAAAATTTTCCTTGTTTTTCTATTACTATCCTATCTTTATGAAAAAAACTAATTTTCGCGTCTCCTCTGACGTTATCATGCCCTCTGTATTTATGCAGAAGGTCACAAATTAAATTTATAATTTAAAAATAGATGTTTGTTTTAGGTCTGAGCTGTTATGTGTTTGTGTTGTCCTATCCCTGATTTCCATAGTACAGGTTGTGCTAGTTTAAAATGTGTATCTATCTATATATGTATGTATTTAATAGTTTTGTAAGTATAAAGAAACATAACAATTGAATCATTTCTTAGTAATCATATTTTATAACATCTAGTTATAAACATTATGATATCATTGGGGGGAATTTTACTAAAAGTGTACGTTTTATGCGAGCAATTGTTTTTGTCATATTTTCTTTTTACATTTACATAAAACCATTTTATAATTTTCATGTTTTGAAACGTAAATTTACGATCTATTGTATACTTCATAGATGATATCCTCTCATACATGGTGATTAAAACATATTTTTAGTGATTCGCTAACACCTAGTAAAGTATCATTTAGTCCCGTATCTACAAAACACATGGTCACCCTATCCATACTAACAGACGTAAATAGCGCTCTACAAGAGCATTATGCCGTATCTTATAATCGTATAACTAATTGTGCGACGCGGAACGGTATCCATACATTCTCATATTTTAAAGACTTCTTTAAACAGGAATAATTTAGATTTTCAAATTTAATTTTTAAAAATGGTATTTATATTAAAACTTATATTTTGTAATGTTTTAATTAATTTTTAAAGACTTATTAACGCGAGAGTTTCGCCGCGACCATGTGACAACTTTTGTTTTAGTCACATACATGAATCAATGAATGAAATGAATATCGATTATTAGCATAGGCACTAAAGGCATGCGCTTGCTCATCGTTAGACTCTACAATGGCCTCGGAAAGGCGCATAACGAGAAGAATACCACAAGAAACTCGTTAATCACAGTTAAAGCATTACAATATTTCATTTACGAAAATCTCATAATACATATTAGTATAATATCATGTAAAGAGAAGAGAAAACCAAAAATGTTATATTGACCAAAGCGTCTAACTCACAATTGAGTGGTTTGGAACTGGACATAGACTACATATATATTTACTAAGTAAATATATATTTTTACAATGTATTATTGAAAAGAAAAATTATTACCTAGATCGTCATCTGTTACGTGTACAAGGAAACGCCAAGTTTATTGTGAAAAATCATGTGAATTTCATAAACATGATCGAATTACGCCATTGGGGGTTTAGAATACGGATGTGTTGGCACGTTCGTCTGGCAAAATGTTTGCTTTGTTATTTTATTTAAGTATTTTGACGTGTTTGAGTGCGCATAATCTGTTGTTGGGGTATCCTGATATTTCTTCTAAGTTGATTTATAATAAGGTAATTCAGATTTATTATTTTCTTCTTATATACTATAGATCAGACGTTCTCAAACTTTTTTGGCGAAGAAAAAACCTTTAAAATAATTATAAAAAACTGATTTATATGTATTTATGAATAATCATATTGCAATGTAATATTTTGTTGGAATATTTAGATGTAACCTTATAATTTTCCTTTGGTAGGTATTTTAGCCCTAGGGTTCCGCGGAACACACTTTGAGAATGGCTGCTATAGATATATTTAGAGATGCTGATGCGAAATATAATAATATTGCGGATTAAATTGGATTAAAAATATAATTATCACAAAACATTGTGACAATAAAAGGAAAAGAATAACAAAAAAAGATGACAGTTACAGAATAAATGTCAAAATATATATGTATGTAGTTATATGTAAAGAGAAATGCTACCTATACCACAGTTTCTTTTTCCTATTTCAGACATAAATCCTATAATAGTATTAGCTAGCGGAGACCAGCATTTTTTTTCTATATTGAAATTCCATTGCTTCGAGAAAGTTCCTACCAAAGTGTCATTTTTGTATTTGTACTAACTATTTCTGACTTCAGGTACACCAAGAAAACCCAGCACTCTGGGTTCGAAGTGACACGCTCACAATAAACAGCTCAAGTCATGAAGTGATTAATGCCATTAAAATACTGGACCTAAGAGAAGATAACTCAGGCGAGGCTTACATCAAAGCAGGTGGTATAGGTCAAAGGTTCGTTGTCATTGAATTAGATAGTCCCACAATTTTCCGAGGATACAATTTCTGGGTCGAAGTCTACGCCATACAGAGTGGCGCATTTTTAATTGGACATGGTAAATAAAGTTAATTATTTGTGTTTTGTTTTTTATTTGCGCATCCTTTGTATTCCTAATTTTTAAATGGGACGGGGGCGTATGGGGGGGGGGAGCAATCAATAATACATAATATATAATAATAAAAAACAAAAGAATAAACATGATAAATGTATATAATTAAAAGAAACCTTAAGCATAAAGTTCAATAGCGAAGTTTAAACCGACACCACGTTCACTCTTCAATTTAATATTCACAAAATTAAATCCAATGCCACCTCTGTTGATGGATGGCTCTGCCAGACCATTATCCAGGTCTTTCAAAGCTATCGCCTTAATCTTCAAATCTTGCGTTGGGTATTCAAAAAACACCTCCTGCTCTCTCTTCAATAGCGGCAACGCTGTAGCTTCAATATGCTTCTCAAATACTTTATTCAAACCGTACGTGTGACCAACAATTACTGTCTTGGCGTTTACAAATGTCACTAAAGCTAACAGCGTAATAATACTTTTAAAATACATCTTTAAACTTGTCGGTTTACACGTGCGCGTCGTTCGAGTGCTTATTTGTACTGAGGTCAGAAATTGAACGGGAAGTTGAGGTCACATGTCGTTGTTATCCTTGTATGAATCATTTTAATATTATTATACATTTACTCGTGTACGCGTTAACTTGATTTATATAACAGAGATTTAATTCAAATTCGCGTACTGTGTACATAAAAAGAAAAACAAATGATTGAAACTTAAAAACAAGATTTAATTTTTAAAAAAACAAGCACATATAATTCTAATTTTATATTTATTTAACGATTATTTTGTGGTCAGAAGATCATTAATAATGAGTTATTATCGCTGTTTCTAATGCTGTTACGTCAAAAATAAATAAAACAAATTAATGTTGAATTTGTTACATTGAGTTTTATAACCGTTTATAGACAAACACGTAATGAATAACAAACTACCATTTTTACACGAGAAGTATTAAAAAAACAATTGAAAACCTATAACACGCCATCTATGAATGCCCGCCGGAATTGATTTTATTATTGTTAATTTTGATTGTCTATATTATCACTGAATTAATAACGAACTTTAGCGGCCATAAACATCAACTAAATACTTCATAGGGCTTCCCTTCCCACTTTTCAGTTTAATAGTGACATTGTTCTGTCCGATTCCCCCTCTTTTAATGTAACTTTCACCATCTCCTTGCAAATCTTGCACAATGATACAGCCTATTATCTCATTTTTCTTCCCTTTAACTTCTACTTCTTCCGTTCTTTTCATAAACGGTATATAATTCCTGGTGTAAGCCTCGTGATGTATCAGGAATAAACCGTTAGGATTTCCCAAGTAAATGTTCCCTCTGCAATGTACTAGGGTAGCAGAAATTGCGAGGAGTAATACTAATATTAATTTTGCCATTTTAACACTGTTTCTAGTTACACGGAATAGGTGATACTGATAAATTGCAATTCCAAAACAATAGTTTTTATTTACGTTTAATGATAAGGTAGATATGCATTTTTAAACAAAAAACGGGACTAAACATACGGAAAAAATTAAATGCTTTCTTTTTTAATCATTAATTGTACTAATTTTCATGACATTTAATCAATACTGGAATTATTAATACTGGATTGCCGAATTTTTTTTTTTTTTTAATTATTCAAAATAATATGTATTCTATATTTAAAATACATTTTCCGTAGATCTTAAGCTAGAGCGGTCCATGAGCGGAGAAAACTCCTACCATAAAGGTGTCTACGTATTACAGTCGCTTTCACCATACTGGTTGGAGACCAATGTGCTCCATCCAAATTGGCAGGATTGTTATCTCTAAGCAGTTCCCGAAACGCGACTAGGTCTCTTCGCAGGTGTTGAATGTGATGGTATTACCACATTAGTACTGTAGCCAATAGAGTTAGTGGACTGCATTAAATGAAAACCCTTGAAAATTGTATTTGCACTATATTACCAATCTCTTATAATCTAAGCACACACATCCGTTCCCATTCGAACGTCCCTCGCGTTCCTCTTTTGTTTCATTCTAAATTCAAATTGACAGTTTTATTTATAAAAATATATACACTATTAACATCGCTGCCGCAACCTCTTTTCTGTCGACAAATATTATCATTTTTTCAGTCCTTTTAAAAAGAAAAACTATATACACACTAAATATTAGTCAGATAGCTAGATAACATATAGAATTGTTCTCATTTTATTTTGATAAGATAACAATTATCAAGAAACACTCGATGAAAATGATAATGGTTTAAACTTTAATACACAGTAAAAATACATTGTAACAATGAAATATTTAATTATTATAATTTTTATTAGTGCCTGCGTTACTGAAAACCTATTTCATGGAAGGAGGAGTGAGGGCGACGTTTTGTTATTGCAGAAAACGTTTACTAAAAATTCAGTTTGGTTGTCAATCCGATCAACAGACGTGGCCTATCCGCAGTATTATAACAGTGAATCATTCAATATAACCTTCGTTAACATCACAGACAATTGTTTGAGTGGTGGCTTCGCTGAAGTGGATTACGGTGGATTCGGTTACACGTACGTGAATATTCATTTGAGAAGTCGCAGGGGTGAGGGCTTTAATTTCACTGTTGAAATTTATGGTAATAAAATTTGATCAATAAATATTATTTGTACAACTTTGAGTGTTTTTTTTAAATATAGGTATATTTCTATAAGGGTTATTCAGGTTATTATTTTTATGTTTTTTTTTAATTAATAGCCCAGCGTGCAACAGTCGTCTCCACTGTGCCGCTTGAGGAGACGAATGTGCTCTGTCCAAATTAACAGGGCACACTCCTCTCGTTATCCCGGCTACTTCCAAGCTGATCCCGAAACGCGACTAGGTCACTTCATGGGTGTTCCGCTTGAAAGTGGTGGCTAATGCCATCATCAGTCTGCCTACCACTCTTTAAAATGTAGTAACTATAGTTTAAAAATTATAATAAAAGAAGTTTATTAATAATGCTATTTTTTCCACAAGTTTCTAGAAGTCGCTCACTATTTTACGTATTAAGTAAAAAAACAATTGAACTTTATCAGTAATATAAGATTCTCTATTCAAATATTAGTCACCTTCATTTATTTTGTTTGTGTTTTTTATAACGTTAATTGTTAGTTGTAATAAAAATATATTAATTATTTACTGAAATTTGTTACAAGAATATTAATAGAAATGGAGTCCCTCCCAATCCCACTCCAATGCCGTAAATATGGGTAAATGATTTCACAAATATCATTATTAAAAAGTGGTAGAAGTGGGATCAAATAAAAGTTTGATATATAATATTATTCAGGCGTTTAAAACTAAATTTAAAATTATGTTACCTTCTAATTTAAAATAATTATCACAATTATCAAATATTTTTAATCAATAAATCTGACTTATCAAAATAAATAATTTTAATCGTTTTCAATTAATCACTGATTTGTGGTAATTAAGACGACTTTAAAAATTAGCTTTAATTACATTACTCTTTTGCTGTAGATTTAGTTTTGTTTAACGGATAAAAAACAGTAATGTATAGAGAATTAATTGTATGTAACAGTTGAGTATTTATGTGGTATAATTAAGGAACACAGATCATTAATGTTTTTGTGGTCGTCTTAGTATGTTCTGTAAAAAAATATTATTGTTTTATATAATTTTATTTGAATTGTACAAGTGCGATGTGTTATTAGAGGAAAGCGCTTTGGAGAATACGAAAATTTACGAAAACATACATGAAAATGTGATCGACATGCGTGGTACTGTGTTCAAGGCGGCGAAGAACTTTTTTTGTTCAATTGATGATTTGACCCTTACAGGTTTGTTTCGTTGTGCGTATATAACCCCAATCCATCGCTACAATAGAAAAAATATCATCAGTCGCTTCCACTTCGCCGGTTTGATGTGTGTACACTAGCGATTTTTATATTTCGAACTATATAGGGGAAAAAAAGTAGATTTATCTAATTCGAATCCGTTGATTGTTTAATACTTACTCAATTAATTATTTTAAATATTTATGATGACTTAGAACTAAACTCAAAACCTTTCATTTTTTCACTATTTATATAAAACAAAATTGTTAATTTCCTAAATAATTTATTGTATTTCATTAAGTAGTGTTTAGTAACAATAACAAAAGTGGTCATGTAAACACTTGTTTTCAGATCCCGTACTTTTGCTCTACGGTTCGAAAGCCTGGAATTTTCCACTGCAAGATGTAAACCTTACGCTCAATTATCCAGCATATAACGTACGATTTATTTATTATTTCTTACAATCCTAATGACTACGCCATCTTAACACTTAAAATACCGGGTATACTGTAAAGTATACTAACAAAATCTGTAATAATAATTGTCAAGTATTACTGGATGTTGTTAACAAATACACATTTACTTATAATGATCTTTTATTATTTAACTTCGCACAACACACACGCGGATGTACAACGAGACAAGTCACACTGTGTTACTAGATTAAATATAATGTAATAATATCAACAACAATAAGTTAGAGAGAAATGAAATGAAATGAAAATAGTTTATTAGCATAGGCACTAAAGGCGTGCGCTTGCTCATCGTCAGAATCTATAATGGTTTCGGCGTATGACGAGAAGAAGGACCACAAGAAACTCGTCAATCGTAGCCTGTACATAAAATAATTAACAAAAAAAACTGAATTTTCATTCAGAAAAAAAAAAGTAAATAACATTACATAGAGTAGCCTCCCTGACCAATATTCTCGCTTATAGAGCTTTCTCACTAATCCAGGCTCGACCGTATGATATATATAGCATCAAGAATATATGATAATAGACGCTTTATTATTCTGTAATATTATTTCTTGACATATAAAACATATTTCAGAGCAGTAGTAAAGAATTCAACGAGAATCATATAATTACTATGATGCGGGTGATTCTACTTCTGGACGGAGGAGTGAGCAGGGCTTTTATATCCAATGGCGGAATGCTCAGAGTGAGTCCGTTAACAATATTATAATGCCTAAACCAGCTATTTTATGGTTATCGAAATCGTACAACCCATCTTCATAATTAGATTATTTCTTCTGAAATTAACTATTAATATGATTTAATGAATGAAAACGAAGGCACACGTGAGTGTCAGTTAAATAAGTAGATAATAAATAATATATTATATAAAATAAAGGCAATCTGGTATCTTATTTGTTAGTATAAATTAAAAAAATATATTTAAATTTAATAAAAATAACTATTTCATAAATAAAATAAGATTTTTTTATATGGAGTGACAAACTAAACCAAATACTATATAATTTAATATTCCATACAAATATTTTTATGTGTTACCAGGACCACATGACTGCGACGTTTCTTTTAAACAACACCAGCGTGCTGGGCTACCACTTTTGGCTGTACGGAGTCAACAGAACCGTAGTAACGAATGTTCCTTATAATTTACTGTCAAATCAGTGTAGAAATTAAATCATTTCAAGTAGGTACTGTATTTTTAATCAAGTACTTACAACCAGCTTCCATTAGACCAGGGCTCGCGTCTTCTGCGACCCACATCCGCAGCATCCAGAAGCCAAACCAACGCAGCAAGCAGTATTAAGAAACGAAACACAGATCTCGACTCCATATTAAAGTTTTTAAAAGTCAATTTTTGATTGTTCACATTTTTATTGTCTAGTCAAATATTCTCAAGTATAAATTTTATTGTTATTTGATTATGACTATAATTATAAAACCCTATCAAGTTTATCACGTGTTGTCCATCCACCTCACACCATAAAGTGTATACACTAAATTTATTTACCTAATTTCATATAACTTTTAAATAGAAAAATAAAGCATAATTTTGACTATTTACAGTTTACTATTTCGTTCATTTTTTTATTGCAATCAACTGCTATAAAATTTTCAAAATTAGATTAAACTACCGCCATTGTAAGCTATAAAAAATCTAATTGGTTTATTAAATAACTAGCTTTTACCCGCGTCTTCGCTCGCATTTAAGTCATTAAATAAGTATCAGAAATCATTTTAATAGAAATGAATCAATATGATTCCAAACAGCTGAAACTATAGTCAGTTGGAAACTATAGTAAAAAATCTTTTTTTTTAAATAAAAAGTATCCTATGTTACTTCTAGTACCTCCAAAAATATGTGTACAAAGTTTCATGATGATCGGTTAAGTAGTTGTTGCGTGAAAATGTAACAAACAAACTCACATTCACATTTATAATATTAGTAGGGATATTGACGAATAGTCACTTAGTTTACAAACCCTCTATTAGATGGAGCCACAGTCGTTTAACAACGTCAAGTGGTTTAACCGTTGGCTTGATACTTAACTATAAGAAATCAGTTTTAATAACCATATTCTCACGAAGAACAAATACTCGAAAAATGTGGAATAATCATAGTTTAAAAATAAATTCAAATACATAAGTCCTAAATAATCTACAAGTACTAGACTCTTAATTCTGTCAGTCATTTAGGCATTAAATGTGAATCATTTGTTTTCGTAATAGTTTTGTGGGTGACGATTACAATTTGATAGAAAGCGATATGAATTGAAGTAGACTTAGCTGCGATGATTCAAATCAATTACGTATGTAACAGAAAATAAATGGAAAAAATATAAAAGAGACCTAATTAGTAAAAAATGTTATAATCAAGTCCTCTGTAATTTGCAAGGATTTAAAACCCAAGACAATATTTAGTGAAATTATTTTTAACAAAAAAAAAATTACCCATAGACGTTCATATATTTTTACGAAAGATTGTTTTACTATATTTATTAATTATATATTCCTTATAAAATTAATTAAAATATTATCATAAAAAAACGGCAAAAATTTTCTTAAAGAAATTTAACGAAAAGTTTCCTTACAGGAGACAAAATGACCACACTCACTGTTAAAGCAATCTATGACTTAAAATATCTGAAAATATTTACTAAAATTCCCTTCTAATAGCTCCTGAGTCAGTTATTCACACACGCTTTATCAATAAACGATAAAAGAAGATAAAAGGTATTTTTTAAAACAATAAAGAATTACTGTCAATTAAGATTACAATTATCATCATAAACATTTACTTATAAATAATAAATAATCGATTTTAATTAATGACTTTACGATTTACACAACGAAATATTTAAATAAATTATAATACTTTATGAGCGCGTTTATTTTGATTATTTGCACCTTTTAAATTAATCTATATATATAAAAGGAAGTTGTGTTAGTTACACTAATTATAACTCGAGAACGGCCGAACCGATTTGGCTGAAAATTGGTGGGGAGGTAGCTTAGGGCCGGGGGAAGGCTTTAGGATACTTTTTATCCCGTTGGATATAAAGGAAAATCGTGTTAGTGGCACTATTTATAACTCAAGAACGGCTGAACCGATTTGGCTGAAAATTGGTGAGGAGGTAGCTTAGAACCAGGAAACGGAGATAGGATACTTTTTATCCCGTTCGACCGCGTTCCTGTGTGGCGTGACATAAAACGTCAAAGGGAATAAAAATTGTTACATAATTAAAATACAATTGTCACTTATGTCATTGTGGTTGAAAATAAACGGCTTTTCATGTTAAAACTGCATCTATATTTTATTCATAATGCAAATAACGATGTCGATCGGCAAGTATTGTATTGAACAATCATTATGGCAAGAAAACGTACGTACTCTCAGAAAAAGTGTCGAGAAACATGACATCGGGAAGAAGGTGAAACAATCTACAAGTTTTCTTTACAACTACGTAGCCTTGCTGGTTATTGCGAATTTGGGAACACCCTTGGAGACTATCACGATAATTTAGAGGAATGTCCAGCCAGAGGCAAACGCTGTAGGTTATGCGGGAAGAACAACCACTTCTCAAAAGTGTGCATTAGTAGCGGAAAAGCAATGCATAAATAGTTTCGAACGAGACGCCTAGCACGACACAACACGTCTAGCGAATCTAGCGACAATGAAAGCAGCCAAACGTATCCAGTGAATAAAAAAGATTCGCCAACTAAGGTAATGATACCAACTAAGTGAACTGTTGTTTGGAAGATAAATGCGCACTACGTTTGATCTTCTTAAGCTAAGCGTTAAGGAAGATCTTGAATGAGTTGGGTTATTCCAGGAACTCAGGCCATCAGTTAAAGAAACTATTCCGCCAGAATATTCGATTGGAGACATGGTCTGGGTTAACAAATCTATAGGGAAAGGCTCTGAACCAGGGATTACATCAAAACGCACCGGGCCTTACTCCTATCAAGTTGAAATGAACAATGGAGTAATCAAACGTAAACACTTTGATCAACTTAGGCGAAGGAAACTAACGATGAGAACAACGATGATACTGATGTCATTCGTAACGATAACAGTTTGGAAACGAAAAACGATACTGTGAGTAACAACAAGAAGCCGAAGAATTATTCCTATTATAGTCGTGGATCAAAACGAGGTAGGGGTGATGTCAATGATCATGTTTTACCGGACACGATGACTTATCAACCTGGTGCATCAACTCAAATCACACAACAAAGTTTATCAGATGGACACGGAGACAAATCAGCTGGATCTCCTAACGCTCAACAGTAGGATCTTGAACAGCGGGAGCCTCAACCCTCAACATCTGCAGCATTAAACGAGGCACTACGTCGTTCCACACAACGACGTAAACCTCCTGCGCGTTTCAGATATTGAGCTTTCAGGAGGAGTAATGTTACATAATTAATATTCTAGGCTTAAAATACTATTGCCACTTATGTCATTGTGATTGAAAATAAACAGCTTTTCATGTTAAAATTGCATTTACATTTTATTCATAATGCAACAAAAGTCATTATGAAACGTGACGCAAATGACATTATAAACGCAAATGACAGCTAAACGTAATTTTGTCTATGGTTAAGTATGGTTGAAAATTTCATAATTATAAATTTTGTCAGAAATTAATAAACATCAGTAAAAATCCAAAATTTGTTTATTTATTGCTTCTAAGGCGGAACAAAGTTCGCCGGGTCAGCTAGTTTAAAATAAATAAATTTTTCACTTGTTTCAGGTCTGAGTATAATAAGTATATAAGATATATATAACATGTTTATATAGTCCTTGTTCTGATGTCCATAACATAGAGTCTCCTAGTTTAGGGTCACACACATACAATATGTGTATGTTTAATAAAAATAATAATAATACTGTGTAAAATCTAAAAAGAAAAAATAATAATTAATTCCTTTTTATAAAAGAAATCAAAAAATACCCTAAACTCTATAGATTTCTAGCTAGGACGGGATTAATCTGGATTACCTCGAAATTACGAGTTCCAGGAGCACAGAAATATAAAAAGCTAAGCTAAATTTTAATTTAGGTTTCCCTCTGCTAATAGAGTCTGGCTATCGAAAGTAGCGACTGGATATTTCTGTAAACTTTTTTTATGGCAATACTGCATCAATAGTGTCATAATGCCATCTGTCATCTATCTGGATGAAAACAAATAAATTTACTTTACTTTGTTAATTAAAATGAATAAAACCATTAAAAGTAATGTTCGGAAGTTACTTAATGTTATGATAAATAAATACAAAGAAAAACAACACGAGATAGAATTGGTTGTCATGGAAAAACAATGCTGTTTAAATGCAATTACGGAATTTATAGGTTAGTATATTAAACATTCATTTTATATCCTTACATGTCCGTTTATGGTAATTAAATAATGTTTTTGTGTTAATGTGTTATATATGTAGACTGACAATACACTTAAAATTAATTAATCGAAAGTTTGTGTATTATTGTTTTCACGTTATAGCGGACATAATAATTTTGATACTTTATATATTTTTTTGTCAATTAAACAGTTTCAACCAAACAAACTTAACTGATAGGCTTGTACCAAACCTTAGACTAACGAACTTTTAGGTTAAATTATGATCATAATATTAATGATTTTATATTTTGTTAGCAGCTAATTTGAAGGATGTGGAAGGAATTGGTGATATAAGGAAAACTATAGAAAAGCTGAATGGATTGGTACAAAAAGAGTCAACATGTAATTAATGTTGAAAATAAATATAAGGAAAGGGATAAAATTACAGAAGAGGAGTTGGACAGATTTATAATTAATGTGGGTGACAGCGACACTAGTGAGTTTGAAGAATCATTAGAAGCTGAATTTTTAGAATCAGATTTTGATTCTAACTAATAAATAAATAATGAATTATAATAAATAAAAAAATTGCGAGAATTTTTTTTTCTACATATTCTTTTAAAAGTTTTAAAAGTTATTTCATTATGTATCTCTTTTTAATATATTAATGTATTTCTATAAATCATCTTTCATTTTATTATACAGTCCACATTCGTCCCCACAACATCTTTTTGAGTTGTTACAAAGCACGTGGGCGGCAATAATTCCTCAAAGCACTTTTGATGAGTTGATTTATTATTTATTTACTCCATACCTAGATACTTTTGTGTATTTTTTATTTTATTTGTATTAAATAAAACTATTCAAGTATCTACTATCCTGACCTGACATCCCAGAAACAATTAATTAATTGGTTTGTCTATTCTTTATTGTATCTATACATTTTAAATATAAAATTTTCCTTAACGAAATTAAAATTCGAATTGTATTTTTTTTTTTTTTGTAGTGGTGGTATTACACGCTAGTAGGTCACTTCCGTTATTTTCAAACTGCGTTAAAAAGGACTAAATAAGCTTTTTTAATATATTTAGAAGACATCTATAAGCCTCCTTAAGTGTCTAATATTACTGTATTTAAAAGAAACTGTAACTTAGGTTTGAATAGTGTAGGTGATTTGCGTGACCATATGCCTGACCATTAACTTTATACCATATATTTATTTCAGGATTTTCAGAAAAAAAAATTTTTTAGGACTCTACGAACGATACTTAATAATTACAAAATTTGAATGATCACCCTAGAGTAGTTTTTATTATTAAAATAATAATAACCTTGAAGTAATTTTTGAATACAATAGACTCGAGGCGGCGACGTTTAGTTACGTAAGGGCACACACAAAATGCACTATTAGTTCCGCTTTTTTGATTTACATAATTTTTAAAAGGGGGAACGATTTACCTCCATTTTTTTACTAAACTTAAACATCTGTTAAATTACATACATATTTTTATGGAAGTGACTGCAGCCCGAAAAATTAGATAGAGATGGAGAAAGAAGAGAGAGAGACGGACTATCAAATAAGACTGACGACTTGGTCAACTTCTACTAATAATATACATATATGTATACATACAATGCCCTGGCCCTGAACTAAGATACCCTGTGTTACGGCATGAGGACTAAGACAACATAACCACATAATACCTAGGTACAAAAGAAATATTATGAAAGAAATGAAAACCCGGGGTTCGGAACTGGGGTCTCCGTGTCAGTTACACAGATAGTAGGTTTTCGAATTTAGACTAGAAATTATTTTCATCCTAAATCCCATTTTTTATTCTTATAGTAAAAAAAGTATGCAATTAAAAAAAAGTACTAAGATATCATAACTTATTAATAATAAGTTATAAATAGTAAATTGATTATTAATCGTAACAATAAATTACTTTTTTTATTTCTTAAAAATCAAACTAAACTTTCCTACTTAAAATTAAGCACCAGGCTATCATAGTTAATTAGAAGTAATCTTAAAGCCATAATCAAACCAATAATAAGATCCTTGAGAGAAACAGATAAAACTGCACAACACGAAATGGCAAATAAAAAACAATTCCGACAATCAACTTTTCACAATTTTGAACGAAAATAAACCGTTCGTCACTTTTTATGGCAACACCTATTTATTATTATTAAAATACTTAAACTTTATATTAAAACAGTCGAACTTTTTTACGTGAAGTTCAGTTTCTTTCGAGCTTTGTTAAAAGCGTGCAACTTCGCCGGATTTCTGTGTTCAACTGCCAACTGGTTTTTAGTTTTACCAACATTGCTTCCCTACACGCAACAGGCTACACGGATTTATTTAATTGAAACTAAATTCATATAAATATTTCATCACACTATTGTCACATAAAGAAAGGTTTGTAGATTTTTTAAATAAAATATTAATGATAAAACTTATCAGCAAAACTTCCAACGGAGTTTTGGAAGGAAAGTGGAAATATACATTCGACTAATTTGCCCACTTATTATATACAAATTAATTAACACAAAATAAAATATAATATTAATTAAATATAATTATATAACCAATCTACAACTCGACAAAACTGAACCAACAAAACAAAACAAAAAAACGAAAGACCAAATAATTAACCAACATTCAAATTTCGAATATATTTAATAAGAACTTCGATACAAAATACGGGGATAACATATTGTAGCCTGTTTTATCCATTGTGCAACCAAAATCATTCTCTATTCAAAATCCTGTATCCGTAGCTAATTGGCCAACATTGAATTGAATCATGTAGGGATATACTTCATTGTTAAAATAGCCCAACAATTAAAGTATAAATTGATTTTTAATTCTATAACAATAAAGATGAATATTGTAGTTTGTATAAATAGAAATGTGCTTCCATGTGTAGTCTGTTGAAAAATTTAAAAATGGAGTAAAAATTGGGTGCGTTTCGAATTATGTTCTAGTTTTATGAATACGTTAATGTATAATGTTTTGATTCGAACACGTAGAATTGTGTCGACGTTGAAGAACAATTTTTATAAAGCTTTTTTTTATAATACAATACTAAATATTAACTAATTTAAAAAATATATATTTTTGTTAATCAAAATAAATGCGATTTCGTGTTACTATAATTTTGTTCAATATTTCAAGAAATTAATTTAAATATGCAATCCCACAATCATAATGGCTGCAAAACGTCGAAATATTTAGTTGAAATAAACTCAAACAACATATCAGTCAAGTTTTAAAATGTCAGTCAATAATAATTCATTAGGCTACATTTACATGAAGCTGTCAAGAATCTAGACTTAACAAGATACCTGCCTCTTAATGGCTTTATTACATGCAATATCTATGCAAATTTTATAATTCACTTTTCAACTACATTCATGTATAAAACCCCCACTATGCCGTCCTGGAGTGGTGACTACCACTTTCAAGCTTAATACAGCAAGGGGACATTTTAACCTCAAAGACCACGGTCTAACTTAACATGAGGTGAAGTGTGGTCAAATGACAGTTTAGTACAAACAGTTACTCTAATTTCAAAAATGTAGGTAGACAAGTATTTATAAAGCACGCCCTCTGCTGTTAAATATAGGAAACTGCTGTCACTGGGCATTGTTAAGGTTAAGGATTTTAAGAAGATAGGCAAAGATTATATATAACATGTCCATAGATTTTTAGTTCTAAGTTTTTTTTCCATTATAAAGTTATCATTTTAGTTTGTTGGTAATTGTGACATGCTTTTTAGATAAAATTAATTGCCGTTTGATACATGAAGAGTAGCATTTATGTAGACCTCACGATTGGCATAGGCAGTAGTCATAGCATGATCATAAAATGTATGTTTGTTATTCACTATAAGGACTGTTGTAAAAACAATTAAAAATAACACCAGGAATGACGTCTTTGTGCTTATGTCCGCTAAGAGTGGTCGAGTCCTTCTAATTGTGGATAGCAACCTGGTCGCTTAAATAAAGAGTGGAAGGCAGACTGATGATGGTTAATACCACCACTTTCAAGTGTACCACCTGAACCTAGTCGCGTTTCGGGATCAACTTGGAAGTAGTCGGGTATAACGAGAGCAAGGTCTTCGCAATCCAGCTAGCAGAAGCGACTGTTGTTCTTTTTTTTATTGATAGCCCAGCATATGACCACACTCCGCCTGATGTTAGTGAGAGTGTGGTCCATGAGTCACCTGGTCATGGTCTACAGTCACCTCCACTATGGCGGCTTGAGGAGACGAATGTGCTTTGTCCAAATTAACAGGACCCACTCCTCTCGTTATCCCAGCTACTTCCAAGCTGATCCCGAAAAGCCACTAGGTCACTTCACGCTTGTTCCGCTTGAAACGTGTTCTGCTCATGGACCACACTAGCTAGAGCTCAAGATGAGATGAAATGTGGTCATATGCTAAGCTAATATATTCCGTTTGCCTCAAAAATGTAAAATACCGTTATATTAATATTAAATTATGATAGCAATCGTCCGATGTATTGGTCTACAATATAAAGTTGCATCTGTGCGTTTGTTTGTGAGTGTGCTGTTTGCGGACATGTCGCGGTTCTACTACACTACTACCAACACTACCAACACGCGACAGGGACGTATTCAAACATTCAGTAATTGGGTGTTTATATATATTTGATTAGTAAAACCGATGTTTCTAAAGCTGCACTATATTACAAAATAATATACGTAGATACATTTTTGGAAGGTATATTTTTAATGATAAAAATAATTAGAAATTAGATGTAGAAAATATTCTATGATAGAAATCATTCATATTTATTAATATATTCAATTATTAATTGGCTTTAGTTGAGGACCCCAAAACTTTACGAATGACGAAAAGGTTAGGTTATGTTAGAGTTAGCCCTATATTAGTAGACGGCCGTTATAAACTTGTCTCTTTTTAAAAATTGGCACAATTTAGAAAAAAAATAATTACATTTTCACATTTAGTAAATCCTGGGGTCCTCAACTAAAGCGCAACCTTTTTAACTTCTGATTCGACTTTTCAAAAGGTCAGACTAATATTAAGTCATTATAAGGCTTTTTAACATGAGGGTTTACGCGTGTAGTAAAATTTTGTAATTTCTTGGACTGTCGCTCGAATACTCGATATTAGATATACATTAACTTAAGAAGACGAAGTGATTATAAAAATTACAATTTATATCGATCAAGTTATATCGATGTCATTTCGAATTCGTGCCTGTGAATTCAACAATAAAATTGTTAAAGCACAACTCAAATACTTCATAGTAAATACATTGCATCAATATTTGTTCGAGTGGAGTGTATTGTGGAGTACTCGCGTGTAGAGTTGATTTCTCTCATATGGGCATGTTAATAATATTATTATTTATTAGGAAAATACGCTTTGCCTCATATAATAGTTTTTATTTTTCTTAACTTTTAATATACATAAATATAATATGACTTAATAATTTATGAATAATTTTAATTTATAAGTATCACAAAATTGAACAAACAATTAAAAGTTAATGAAACAATGTTGTAAACTCTTCCAGTAATTAAAATAAATTTTTATTAAACAACGTTGTGCGCCATCTATTTACGACCACTTATACTAACAGTAATAATTTGAGTTAATAGTGCCATCTATTGACAATAATTAGTACTAAAATATATAGTGAGATTAGTTTTAATACTGCTACTTAGTAATAGATGGCGTAAGCTGTATTCTTAAATTTTATTTCATAATTCTGCTACTTAATACTAGATGGCGCCATAAATTCAAAATTCATGACAAACTACTTTTTAAATCTTTTATATTAGCTTATTGTGCAATTTACATTAAAATAACATCTAATTTGAATATTAATATGAGTATATTTTTATCTAATAATCTAAAATTTATCTGTATATAAATATTAATCAGATGTTTTTTACTTTTTAATGTAAATATAACTAGGTCACGTTTGACGCATTATCATTTAGTTGGCGTAGATGTTATTAAAATAAATGTACTCCAGTGTATTTATTGATAATATATATTATTTAATTTACAATATAATAGTAATATTATAATATAATATAAGATACTAATGATTATTAATTATTTACCTTTATTAATTTTTAATATAATTTTATATTTATATATATTTAAAATTTACCGAAATATTAAGAAAAAGTGTAAATTCTATTTTTTTATTTACCAAACTAAATCAATAATTGTCTATACAAGCAATATGCCTATTTATATGTAGGTATTTATTAATTTTGTCTTTTTTTTTAAACTCGAATCTCCGGTCCTAAGTACACAATTTTATAAATAACGAAAGCATATCCCCGTCCGGTTTTTGTACCATATGGCAATAGCAGCTTCTACTAAACACTTGTTCTGCTTTGACACGAATATTTTGCCATAAGTGTGACAAAAATATTTCTTGTCAAAAATTATTTTTCACAAATATATCGCTTTTTCTTACTACTTACTTACGCTTATTTTCTACCAATTTTAATAATTTCAAAATATAATTCTCCATTTCATAAAAAAAATCTACAAAGAGTCTACATAAACAAACTATATTATATACACAATGACAATTTTAAAATTACGATTACGTTTTTGTAGTTTCCAAATTTCAATTCAAAGGGAAAACAAAATATAAAATTACTCAAAACACAAAATTAAATGCTTCCGTATACATAGTTTGTTGTTTTATTCAATTGTTTTATTTTCCTGCCCATTTTATAATAGCTAATAGTGACCAAACTAGTTAGCATGGCTTCTCTAGTCTCTAGTATTGAAGTAAAATTTCTAGGAATGTACGTCACACAATTTACCATAACACTCTCGTCATATTAAATATTCAAGGAAGTTTAGTGACGAATTTTTTAAGTAAATGCGAATTAATCCTATCCTCAGGTAGACGAAAAAAAATCCACAGCCGACTCGCCGACCGCCTCCTCCGCCTGTCAAAAACGACTCGGAGACTTGTTTTTTTTTAATTACAAAAAAAAATTAAAGTTCGAATATTATTTTTAAAATAACAACGATCTATTATCAATTATTGTTACCTGCTTAAGTCTATTTTACTTGATCGTGAATTTTTACAATTAGTTTTGTTAAGGAGAAGTAGAAGCGGTAAATATATGTAAATAATTGGTAGCAAGCAAATTAAAATTTAAACTCGACTATTATATTATTTATTTCATTATGTGAAACTTGTAAATTATTTAACAACAAAACAAATCAAACATAATTGTTTTAATATATTTAAAATTTAAAAATAATGTCAAATTGTAAATAACACAGTTTCAATTCATTCATTTAAAGTTTTAAAAAAATGCTTTTCAAAAACAAAACTAAACTATTTGAAATTCGAATTTCAAAACACAGCAAAAAAAAAACGCAAAAATATTCGTGATAAAATTAAAATATTTCAAAAATGGAACTCGATGTCCACAAGAAAGGGCCGAGCGAGTCATATTCCACGCGAACGCACACATGCACATATTCATAATACGTACATTCCACTTGCAATAGTGTGCCGCTTCTAGTTACGTATACATACAGGTTTACACGCACACATTTGCACACTGTTTCTACCTGAGTTGCGAAAGTGTGCGTGAGGTCTTTTAAGCATAATACGCGTATGACCGGTTTTTATAGAAATTAAAATATTAAATAATAGAATGTGTTTATGTTTATGCGGAGAATATCCACCTCATTTTAAGTAAATTTAATTGCTATTTTTTATGAGGCTTTGAGAAGACCGGTCTTTAATTAATCACGTATTCCTTGATATTACCAATAACTATAGAGTAGCCTCGAAATGCGTTGACTTACATATGGATTTGGGACTTGTCCATGTCAATAATAATATTTTTAATAATAACTACTGCATATGTCTTAACTTACTTAATAAAGTACATTTTTAAAAAACTTAACAAAAATAATACAAGCAACATTATTAAAACGTGACTAAACAAAAACAATAGAGAATAAATTTGAATTAAGAGAAAATAAAAGTATTTTTTTAAACAATAGAACCGGCATTATTTTGAATTTGGTAGTTGTTGCGCGCGCTCAACTCGACGCCCTTGTAATAGTTCGCTGGCTGTTATCTTCAGAACGCGGCAAGTGCAGCGAGAACCAAAATACACATAGAAGTTGTTTTGCCGCGTTATCACTCGTAACAAAGAACAAAAGAAAAAGTTTATTACTAGATTTAATACCTTCGTCTTTGAGTCTCTAAGATGCAGTTTTATATAAGTTCTATAAATCCATGCATTTATCACTTGCTATAAGATCACTGTTAATGCTATTCGATGTAAAATCTTTGGATTTATGAGACTTACTTTAATTAATATGGTTTGGTTGTATTATACTGCTACATAATTAAAAATTTGTATCAGTTCGTTCTGCTCATACGGTGATCTGTGCCCGGGTGTACGCCTGAGGCGAGGGACGGGTGGAACCAGCCGTCCGCCAACTTAAAAATGCCGCCGCAGAGCCTCCGAATCGATACGCCGAGCGTCACGTGCCATAATCGTCGACCAATAACAGCCCGCCTCTGCACGGGAGGCGGGGCGCCCCGTCATCCGTCGTCAGTCCACGAGAAATCGCGTTCGGAGGTGGTCTGTACGCCATTCCGCTCCCACAAGTTTTATAAACCGGTCCGTACGTAAACGACGCGTTCGGTCTACTCCGACATGTTATAGTGATACGACGTCATGATGAGCGCTTGGACAGAGGACCCTGCGGTCGTTTGGCGGGATGATAGACTCGGGTACACTGAATTGTCGAGCAACTCGGCACGACGAAGATCCCGTGTGGCGCCTTACCGCCTTCACCGGCCTCATCTGACGGCGCTCGCTCAGACAACAGAGCCAGAACCCGCGGGCACGCATGTTTCGAGACTGTACCCGGAGCTGCTCGCTCTCATTTTTGAGAGGCTGCCGGTGAGAGACCGCGGAAGGGCTGCACAAGTATGCCGCGCTTGGAGAGACGCCGCTGATAGAAGGTCAGTGTGGAGAGGAGTGGAAGCGGCGCTACATCTGAGGAGACCAGCCCCCGTATTGTTCCAATCACTAGCGCGGCGAGGTGTACGCAAGCTGCAAGTGTTATCGCTGAGAAGAGGTTTGCGAGACGCCGTGGCCGCGCTGCCTGGGTTAGAATCGCTCTCTCTTAGCGGTTGTTACAGCGTGACGGACAACGCGCTGGCCTTGGCTTTCCCCGCGGAGTATCCGGCCCTCAGACGATTAGACTTGTCATTATGTAAGCAGATCACGGACTCCTCACTGGGCAGGATCGCTCAGTCATTAAAGAATTTAGAAGAATTAGAACTGGGTGGGTGTTCGTACGTGTCCGACACCGGGTTACTGTTGATAGCTTGGGGTCTAAGAAAATTGAGGAGATTGAATCTTCGTTCATGCTGGTACGTGAACGACTCGGGCATCGCGCACTTGGCCGGTGGCGGGGACGCGAGAGGAACGCCAGAACTGGAGCACCTCGGACTGCAGGATTGCCAAAGATTGACTGACGAGGCGTTGAGGCACGCCGCCACGGGGCTTCCTAAATTGAAATCAATTAATCTATCTTTCTGCGTGGCGGTGACGGACGCCGGCCTGAGGCACTTGGCTAAGTTGCCGCATTTAGAAGACATTAATTTACGAGCGTGCGACGGAGTGTCGGACGCAGGTGTGGCCCATTTGGCCGAAAGCGGACGTTTGAGAGCTTTGGATGTGTCATTTTGTGATAAAGTAGGTGACGAGGCGTTGTCGCACGCCACCCTGGGACTGTCCGGGTTGCGCTCCTTGTCGCTGAGCGCGTGCAGACTGACCGACGAGGGTCTGGAGCGCGTGGCCCGTATGACGCAGCTGGAGACGCTTACAATAGGCCAGTGTTCGCGGGTGACGGACCGAGGTCTGCGGGCGCTGAGCGAGGGCCTGCACAATCTGCGCGCCATCGACCTCTACGGCTGCACCAGCATCTCGCCTCAGGGGCTGGACATCATCATGAAGTTGCCCAAACTGAGCGTGTTAAACCTCGGTCTGTGGCATGTGAGGTGACCGTATTGATGCGGAGATGATATTATATTAGGTATATCTGAATAGGAACTGGGGTCGCGTTATTTGTTGGCAAGATTATGTTTGTTAATTTTGATATTACGCTATTTTGTTGGGAATATTATTATTGTTTTTTTAAGTCGTCCCCAATACCTAGTCGCTAATGAATAGTCAGACGTGTTGACCTTTCGCTCGTGTTATCATTCAAAGGTTTATTACATGTTTGTCATATTATTGTTTCGGCGGCCATGTTTCTTTTTTGCACAAATGGCAAGGCAAATGTAATAAAACTTGTAATGAGATTGTTTCCTTTTTAACTTTATTTTGCAATTCAAAATATCTGACTATTCGTTGTATAATTGCTCCATTAGTTAGGTAGATATATTTAGCCATTTTTGAATTTTCAATTTGATATGGATTTTGTGTGCGTCTGATTATGTTAAGTAGGTTTTATAATGTGGCAACATTGTATGGAAGGAAACTGCACAATTTCATAATAATATAAGTAATATAGATAACTAGAACAAAAAAAGCATTCAAAATAAGAACGCCATAAAGCGCGCCAAACAATAACGAACGTGGAATATTTTAAAACTTTTAAAAGTCCATTCAAAAATGGAACAAAAGGTCTTTGACAGATGTCAAGATTACAGATGTTATTTCAGACCACTTTCCAATTGTTTAGCTTAGAGAATTTCGATTAAGTTTTGCAGCCAAAGAGAAACGTGGAATAATAATTTTAAAAAACTAAACTTTAATACATGACCTATAAATCTGTGTCAAAGCAGCAAAATTACTTTATACAATATATCATAACAATTTATAAGATAACATATTTATCACAAAAGGAAACTACATTTATCTTTTATTATCACAATACTATTAATGTTAGTTTCTTCATCTAAATTAATGCCTTTTTTATTCATAAATGCGCCATTTTAAAAATTCTTTATTTGAACTTTGATATTAATAAAAAAACAATCAAGTCTAATATAGTTTTAGCAAAGGAATTGATACTGATCTGAATTATTATAAAAATATATTTATTAAAAGACACAGTCATAATTATTTGATCATTTGAAAGTTTATTCCATACTAAAATAGGTAAACTTATAGCTTTGGGTATTGTCTTCCAGTTAACCTACAGAGAGGTTGCAACAGAGAAAGGAAAAATGGTGGAAAAAAACTGTGAAAAAGAAAATCACTACATTTATACATACACATAACAATATATGTAAAGAATATAAAGTAAATAAGAAAACATTATATATAGGTATATAAGTTAAAGGAAAAAAATTATATGTAATCTAATTTTGAAAATAGATATATGTAAAATTCAAAAATATATAAATCGCCATTCAAAAAAGAAAAAATCTACTGTGATTGTTAAATATTCTTTTTAGTTAGTGTTTAATTATAATTAATATTCGTTTTTAAGTTTTTTGTTTTTTTTTTTTGAATGGCCATTTCCGTATTTTTAAACTTTACTTCAAAACGGGATATTTTCTTCAACTGTTTTATTTAATAATATCAGATGTGTTTTTTTTTAATTATTGACGCATTTCCAATCTATTTTCTAATGTAGATTTAACCTTGGCCCAATATAATTTAAAAAAAGAGCTATCAATTTTATATAAATTCGAAAGACCAGAGGCATTATTAGGCATATTTATATATATAGTCAACTTTGTTATACCTCAGTCTGTTGAATCAAGGTTTTCATTCTATGGAGTTAATCTCGAAACGAAACTTGGTCTTGTAAGTGGTGGTACTAACCCATGACAGACCGGACTAATAACCATGATCATTTTATGAAGAAAAATAGATTGAAATGCGTGAGTAATTCAAAGCTGTACCTCACTATTGTTTCTCTGACGTTTTTGAAAGATTTGCAGCTTTCATGTTAGCTTATTTTTTTTAAACTGATGCGAAGTTGTAATTATTTTGTACGCTAATAATCTAAGTAATAGTACAAAGCAATTACGAGACTCTAGTTCCTCCATACAGCCACGATCTCGTCATACGTAATTTTTTTTTAAATTCTAATTTGTATGTTTAGTTGTATTTTTGTATTATCAGCACGCACACAAATCGATATGTTCGGGGTAAACGTTGTATACTAAAAAATATACGTTGTTTTTTGTACAAAAAAAAAGTGAAAATGTAAAAACATTTAGAACAAATTAAAAAGTCATCGTTTAAGTTGATCCTTTTTTGTTTTTTTTTTTCTCTCAATACCACCCAATACATATAAGATATATAGCAATCAGGCGGGCGAGTTTCTACAAAAGCCTAGCATTTGGAGTTGCTAACTGCGACAGATTACAGTAATACCCCGCTTTACGCGACCCCGTCATGTGCGGTTTCACTATAACGCGAAATTCAAATTTATTAAATTACGCGAAAGTGCATATAAACATAATGTAGTCATCAACTTCTCTATGGTCGCGGGAATTTCAGTTAACGCGATTTTTTTCGGAACGTATCCCTCGCGTAAAGCGGGGCAATACTGTACAGAATTTTGGAAAATACAAATACGATCTTATTTAGAATCTTTGTCGACTCTCACGCACACAAACAAACACTTCATCAAGCAGAGTAATTTATTATTTAAGGTTATTTTTATTTTTATCAAAGTCCGGAGTAATCAGATCGTAGCTCGTACAGTTCACACCACAATATAACCTTCCGCATCAGACCTTGGCACACTGTTTTCTAACATAACAAATTTATATATTTATAAAATATTATTTTTATTCACTCACTAGTTAATATTTAGACGGCCTCTGTTAGTTATGCAGGGATTCAATGTAAGTAAAGGTATTAATACGAGGCGGGGCATGGGAACCTCCCAAATTTCAAAAGGTTGATAAAAGAAAACTATATGATATATCAAATTTTTAAATTATTATTAAGTTATGTACATTCTGGTTTAGTATAAATTGCCCTAAATTTGCACGATATTGTTTTCCGGTCGGGAATACTAGCATTTTTTGAAATGTGGGAGACTCCCGAGCCCCACTCTGTGCAATGTGGGTTTTTGTTTTGTTTGTTTTAATATAAATATGAGTAACTCTATCTTTTATGTGGAGGATTGAACGAAATAAAAGAAAAAACAATAAACACCAAATAGAATAAAGTGTTATTCAAAAAACAATAAACGATATTTAGATAACAATAACGATAGTTATAAAAAGTTTGAAAATATAAAAACAATATTAAGTTGAAAAGTCGTAAAAGACCCTTTAAGTTTCCGTTAAGTCGTAAAATCGTAGACAAAAAAAGTCGTTTTCTTATAAAATACTTCGTTTATGTTTATTATTATATTCAGTTTTCATAAAACTATAAAAATGACAAAATTGAAAGTTCTCGTAACTCACTAACTTTCAAAATTGTTTTAAAAGACTATTAATCCGTTAATTAATTTTAGTATTATTAATTATTAATAGTTATAGGACTGAGTGCCTTCAATATTCTAGATCAGCGGCTCTCAAACTTTTTTGGCGAAGGAAAAAGCCTTAATATAATTATAAAAAACTGATTTATATGTATTTATGAATAATCATATTGCAATGTAATATTACGTAATATTTAGTTGGAATATTTAGATGTAACCTTATAATCTCCCTTTGGTAGGTATTTTTTGCAGTATTTCAGCCCTAGGGTTCCGCGGAACACACTTTGAGAATGGCTGTTCTAAATATAATTTAGCTATAAAACTATACTACTGGTGTAAAATTCTAAAACTTCATAGAATTCCGAGGTCTGTTATTTCCAACAATACCGTTAAGGGTACAAACCTGAATATGCATAGATCCCTTTTTGAACAATAAATCGCAGGCAAAATCACACTTCAAACAGACCGCTTTTTTTACATACGCCGTTGCCATAGCTGTAGAACTGGACAAATATTTTTTTTAGAAAAGGTTAATTTCTTTCAATATATTATTTAAAATAACAGAATAGCTGTAATACTGACTAAATTTAATATTTTATAGGTAGATATATATATTTTATATGCATATGTATATATTATTAATATAACATTGATTATTGTAACCACTGAGCAATCTGATTTATGAATTATTATTTACTTTTTTTTTAAATAAAAATTCAGTTTATTATTTTATGTACAGGCTATGAGTTTCTTGTGATCTTCTTCTCGTCATACGCCTTTCCGAAGACATTGTAGAGTCTAACGATGAGCAAGTGCACGCCTTTAGTGCCTATGCTAATAAACGATTTTCATTTCATATACCGGCTATAATGCTGAATCAAGTAGCGGTCCAAGCAAAAGAGCTTTATTATTGTGTATAAGCTAATTTAAAACTTAATGGTAAAGTTCTGTCTTTACCATCAAGTTTTAAATGCCTATATTTTTTAAACCAAATGGGATATATGTTTACCTAAATTCGTATTCTTAGTAAAAATAATTTCTTACGGAGGTCATTAGAATTATCGTGTAAAGGAGTGACCCACAAAAGATTGAAATTTTACTGCGCCATTCTGCCCCACTTTCCCCTACAGGTCTTAAAATTACTCCAAGGAGTCATTTCAATACAGAAAATTGTTGATAATAAAAGTACAATGAAGTCTGCTTACCTTGAAAAGGTATTTGAAAGGCGTGAGAGAATAATAGATTAAATAATACATTTTTTTTGTAGGAAACTTTGTAACAAATACTTTTTCTACAAATCTAGGTCATTACGTGCGTATTTGATGAATAACAGAAATTAATTAAATCACGAATTCTGTAGTAACTATCTATAATTCAATAGCCGGTTCCTTTTTCAAATTGTTTATATAAAAAAATCAAGCTGTCAAACTGGACAATGCTTTCCTCGAATCTCTAACTTGACAAAAGTGTAGTCACATAATGTTTAGCAAATCTATACTAATATTATAAAGAGGAAAGACTTGTATGTTTCTAACGAATTGGCTCAAAAACTACTGGACCGATCTCAAAAATTCTTTCACCATTATCATTAATCAATATAGGCTATATAAATTACAGGGGAAAAAATAAGGATCCTTACTAAAACTACAATAATGTAACCTAAGGTTGCCATAAATGGCAGGCGTCGTTGAAATATTAAACTTCATAGTACTATATCTTCATTACTACGCGAACGAAGTCGGGGGCAAAAGCTGGTATAATATAAAGTCGTAGGGCGGGATAGCGAACCGATAACCTGTGACAATGTTAACAGAGTCTGGTGCATTTGAATGATAAATTCCAACCTACACGTTCGTTTTTGCAGTAGCCTGGAATATGACTACACTCCGTCTGATGTTAAACTCGAGTGGAGTCCTTACTTAAGCTTTGATGTTGTAGGTAGGTATACAAACATGTTATTGTTTCAACGTAAAGGAGGTTGAAAAAAATTTGCATGAATGTTCCTAAAAAAAGATGCCTAACATAGAATTATTATCTATCTCAAAAAAATAAATAAATAAAACAAAAATAAGTAAGTAAAACTATGAACAAGTACTAGGCGAGCATAAGTTGATAGGAGTTTAGCTTCGTTTTATTATTGAAAAATTGATAAAGTAGCATGTCAACTAGGGCGCGGTTGCACCAACATTTTAACTGTAGTTTTTATTTATTAACTAATCGTTAACAAATATCGTTATGAAATGAAGTTTAATTATAATAGGTAGGTAATAAGTGACTTTATGAGCTAAATCGTAATTATTTTGGTATAAAAAAATAATCTAATTATTTAAACGTTAGTTAAAAATTTGGTAAAAGCGGCTCTATAATTACTCACTTGCGTTCTTCACTCTCGTATCGCCCAATTGGCGCGACAATTCATATCCTCAATTGTATGTTATCCTAGTGTTTTATATATTATGTTTATATATTTTATATTATGCATATTTATTATAATTTTATTTATACAACAATAGATATAGGTCTAATGTTGCTGTCTATCCCTTTTTATTGTTTTATTACAAATTGGATATTTGTACTATTGATGAGTAAAAGCCAATTTATAACTAAATCTTTATTTAGTTTTTTTTTACAATGTTCACATTAAAATTGTTCTTTTTGTCTAATAAGCTAAGTATAACTCTATAAAATAAATAAAGAATAATTATTTAAAACAATCAATTACCACATACATTGTGTATCTTGTCAGACACAGCAGTGTGTCATAGGGCTAGAAAGAGAGGCAGATACATGAATATAATTCACTTAGAAATTCACGTAATGAGTAGTGTTTTGTTTCGAAATTAAACAATTTATTGAATTAATTTAAATTATTTTTAAATTTTATTTATTAATTTCGTAATTTATTATATACATATTTTTATTGTCATTGAATGAGGTTCTACTTAATTCTACCTTTATATTATTTATTATAATAAAGAATAATAAAATTGTAGAAAAAATGTCGGCCTTTGTAGCGATTTGTTACATGAAAGATTTGATTATATATCCGGTCAAAACAAATATATTTTTAATATTTATTAAACCTTAAAATAACGATTTCCTCGATTTAACGAATTTTTCGTAATCCCCTAGAACTGCCCGTAAGAGCTAATGCAAAATATACCTTTACATATAACGAATTTTCAATCTTTGCAAAATATAAAAAGAAAGTATTATTTACCTCTATTTAACGAGTTCGCTATAACAGGGTATGCAGATTAGTATCTACGTAAAGCTGAGAATAATATTTTTTTAACCTTGTTAAAACGAATCTTAGACCAACCTAACCTCTGTATAACAAACTTCATTGTAACAAATGACTTGATATAACGAATTATTTTCTGATTCCCTTCAGTATCGTTATATGAAGGTTGCATTGTAGTTATAAAGACGATATTATATTATATTATTAACTTGTTTGTTTCGGATCTGAATATTATGAGCTTATTATTATTTAGTAGTCAGGCATGTGACCACACTTCACCTGACAATAGTCGTCTGCACGATATCGACTTAAAGACACCAACGAGCTCCATCCAGAATGACAGGTTCTTCTCGTTATAGTTGGGTACTTCCAAGTTAATCCCAAAACGTGACTAGATCACTTCACGAGTGTTTTGTTTCATATTTTTATTATTAGATACAGTAGTAACTCGACATACGAGTTTAATTCGTTCCGTAACCTTGCTCGTATCTCAAAGCACCGTATGCTGCTGCGAATGTATATCGGGGCGCATGTTGGGGTCTTTTGCAGTGGTGTAGTGTGCGATTCCTCGTATCTCAAAGCAAAATATCGCTCGTTCGGTGGCTCGTATCTCAAAACACTCGTATATCGAGGTACCACTATATGTATTCGTAGTTAATAATAACATAAAATGCAAATGATGTATTACATATTCTAACAATGCCCTAACGTATAAAGAGGGCAAAAAGCTAGTGTCACACTGCATAGTTATGTGCAGTGATGCATGCGTAGGTACAGTTGTGTGCGCGTGAGTAGAATGCGCCAGATTGGCGCCGAGTGCAGTCGTCATATTATGCATGTGTGCTCTACTTGCACAATATTTTTTTACTAATATTATAAGTTGTATTATTTTACTTTTCCTTATAAATAACTGGTAGATAATGTAAAAATTATCATTAGAATCGCTTTTCTGTGTCGAAGAATAGATTTAGTCCAAGAGAAATCCAAGTGTAAATTAATTCCGTGAGCCATTAAAAGAAAAGGAAACGGTCCTGGTGAAGGACATTGCTAAGTGATTTCATATATAGTATGTATAAATGAAAATGTATTTGTCAAAAAAAGAAGATTTTTTTGTTGCTCTCTTATTATCGGTACACTAATTTTATTTGAAATTGCCCTTTTCACTTAATAAAAATATCTTTTTGATAGGCTAAAAAGCACTTTTACATGTCATTATTAATAATATTAAATTCAAATAGATAATTATAAATAAATAATTAAACAAAAATTGCTACTTTTTATTTTTAAAAAATGAACTACATAAAAGGGATTGTCAACCTATATAAGATTATAATAAAGCAGAGCATACTTTTAAGTCGTGATATCTGCACAATATAGGTATGTGCGGTGGACAGGTCGGACCGACAGATAGCGAGACACGCACACAGACAAGCCTTATCTATACGTAGGTATAAATTATTATATGAATGTTAGTTTACCTCCCATACGTATATGCTCTCCTAGTACGAAATATACTTGATAACGGTATTTTTGTTATGTACATTTATTTATTTATTTACACAAAAGGTAACATGGCAACTTCTCTTCAATTTAGTTTTTAGGGTTTGTTCTGAGGTTTCTCATCATCACCGGGGATACACTCTAAGCCAGCCATTCTCAAAGTGTGCTCCGCGGAGCCCTAGGGCGAAAATACTGCAAAAAATACCTACCAAAGGGAGATTATAAGGTTACATATAAATATTCCAACATAAAATTTAAAAGCATTAATGTATAATACATATTAATTATTAAATGATTATTAATAAATGTATTCTAATATTATAAAGAGGAAAGATTTGTATGTTTGTAACGAATTGGCTGAAAAAGTACTGGGTCGATTTCAAAAATTATTTCACCATTTGAATGCTACATTATCACTGATCAATATAGGCTATATAAATTAAAGGGAAAAAATAAGGATCCTTACTAAAACTACAATAACTCCGGAGACTCCGAACGGACAATCACGTGAGGGCAGGTGTTTTTGAAATATAAAACATCATTAAACTTTATAGTACTTTATATCTTCATTACTACACGAACGAAGTCGGGGGCAACAGCTAGTACTTATATAAATCAGTTTCTTATTATATTGGGGCTTTTTACTTCGCCAAAAAAGTTTGACAACCGCTGCTCTAAGTATATAGTAAATGCGTGGAGACATCTATCACATAGAAATCTTTGAAGATAATGGCCGCCTCCACTATACCGGCTTAATAAGGACAAATATGACCGATCAGGTTGGTTATTGTTAACGGTTGAAAATGGTGATACAGAAACATCACAAACAGGAAAAAGAATGAATTCATTTATGTTTTAATCAGTATTGGTTGTAATATTGTAGAACAATGATAAATATGTATTATATATTGCTTGTTTTTCATTTTTCCTTCACTTTTAATGCCCTATCCTTAGTTCACCACATAAGGGCTTATGCACTTTACCAGTAAAAGACCAGCCAGGAATGGAATGGAAAATACTTAGGATCTTATTGACTGTACACTTTTTAACGACTCTTTTATATCCCTAAAATCACTAAAAAAAATTAATGGTAGATTGTCAATCCCATAGTCAAGTAACTAAGTGTCACATGGTATCTATGCAATCTCATATTTTTAATACGACTTTGAAGAGTGGTACCTTTTTTCGACTTTATGCGTTTTTTAATTTTTTAATAAGACAGTAGTATCTTCTTCACTAGAACATAATTCAAAACGAAATATGTTCACATGTTGGATTATTTCTTACAGAAGTGTACGAATAGAAACATATGAACTCGAATTACTTGGATACGCACTTGTTTTGCAATTGGAACCCTTCGGTTTTTTTTTAAATTCTGTGTATTATGAATATATGCGCGCACTCCAGGCGATCGCGCCCCATGCGGAGAAATTAAAAAAAATAGGGTTGCTTCCTAACTTATACATTTTCTCTGCATCATCTTAAGAGCTATATTTTATTGTAACTATTTTTGTTAGCAAATTGTATATAGTGCAAACTGATTACAGAGAATATTATATTGTAATGATTTCACATCCCTAATTGGTTAAATATAATCAAAGTCTTTATTTCGCATATACTATTCTGACTCCTGCGCATTGTCATGATCTACGAGATTTCGAGAAGACTTTAAGAAGAGAATAAAGTTACATTAATAAATTTGTTTGAAAGATTCGAACAGAAATCTAGATTTGTTATAAAAGCTGGAGTTGTTTGTGATCGGAGATAATTTTAAATGAGAAAGTGTGCTGGAATATGGAAACTGCTTAACTACAGCATGAAAGAAGAAGTCAATGGTTTCATGGTATCCACCTACATGATAGCTCAGAGGGACAAAAGCTTGTTGTATATAGTTTTGATCAGAGTAACAACCCTATTTCATGCGACTAGGGTAGCTTACACAGAAATGCCTTAAACCACGAACGCACCCCTGCAGTGAATGGTGGCGATACCAACGCACTATGCACGCATATTCACTATACTCTATTCCATTTGAAATTTATTATTATATAAATAAACTAATACTAGTTTCTATTTGTCTGTTATCAATTACAATGCCTGACAGACAAAGTATACAGAAGCTAAATCAAATTGATAATTATTAAATATAAAAATTTATTTAATTTATATTTGTATTGGTATTGACGAGTAAAAGCGCTCTATTGGTGCCCAATTACTAAAAGTAAATAAATAAAAATTTAAAAAAAGACAAAAATTTACGGGGCACATTCTTGTTATACCCGGTTACTAGGCTATACCAGGTCACGATATACAATGTATCTATACGTACTAGTGCTTCTAGTATCGACATTAGAATTAAGAAACAATTGTCAACTATAGGTGTATCAGAAACTCTTCATAAAACAAAAACAAACAGAATTTGATAGAGCGTAAGATGTACTGTACACTACAATTACATTCTTAACTCATTTTTCTAAAACACGAACTTAAAGGTTTTCGCTCATGTTAATCACTTTGACTTGTATACAATTATTGTATTGCCAATTTTTATAGACTACGATCGAAATCTCACGATATAGGTGGCAAAAAAATATCGCTCCATAAATTATATAGCTATATAGGAACCTGCTTGCTCACATCGCATTGGTGGCAACTTTGACAGTTTTACAGAATATTTATAGAGTTAACTTTTTTTATTATACTTTCACAACTTCGTTTTGTAGTTCAAGGTAAACTTTTTTAAGTACCTATATTTAAATGCCAAAAGAATTGTTTCCTGTAGGCACGGCTTAGACTTCAGTTGTTTTTTTTTTCAAGCAATATCACCTAAACTTATATATTATTTATCCTGTACTAAGCAGAACAGAAAAATCAATTACTTATAATTAATTTATTAATAAATATGTTATTATGAACAACTATTGCTTTTATTTCAATCACTGTACCAGTGCAGTGCTAATAAAAACTGTCAAACGTTAAGTCTTGTTTTCACAAGTTTTCACTTGTTTTCACAAGTTTTCACTTGTTTGTTCTCCTTAACATAAAAATGTAGAAACGAAACAAATGAATTAATCATTATATGCTGGAGTTTTTTTTAGAGATTTGTTGTCAATATCGATGTTTTTTTTTATCGCAATATGTATAAATTAAAAAAAAATACTCGTGAAAAGCGACAGCTAAGTGTCTACAAATTTTACGTCGTTATTGAAAGTAGTCGTTAAATGGAGAGAAAAGAAAATACACATGTATTTACTAACAAATTATAAAGAACGTCCACAGCTGCAGTGGGCTTATCACGAATTTTAGTCTGGCTTTCGAACCGAGTTCGCTTCAAGCGATTTGTATTGAAATTTGAGCAGCGCCACCGCGTGCGGATTTGGAACTACAATATTTTAGATACTTTTTGTTAATTTTCGAACGTCTCGATCTTTCGTTCATTTGATAGATTGCTGGTGCTCGTTAGTCGTTAGTAAAAATTCATGATCCCGATTGCTAACGGATCCGTTTTACTTGTGACAGCTCGATTCGAAAGCCAGACTAAATTCGTGATAAGCCCACTGTTCTTATTAATTTCTGCAACTGGGAAACTACTCTTTATAGATTAATAATGACGTATTGTTGTCGTTATTTGGAGTGGGTGTGATGCTATATAGAGTGTATCATTGTATGGATAACAAGGTAAACCAAGTAGTCGAGTAATTTGAACGTTTTACACATGAAGTTTACAATATATATCATATTTAAAATAAGTCTTATACCTAGGTATTTAATATTCGTAAAGCATTGTAGGTATTTATGATTTTTTTCTCAGTAAATATCTTTTATAAGAAGTTACGTTCTCGTGCAATACAGATTTCTACTTCGGTAAAAAAATATCAGTCGAAAGAAGGAAAAAAAACGAGGCGTACAAAACTCAGGATGTCGATCTTTGCTTGCGGGTGTTTGTTATTTGTATTACATGCGATTATTTAGATCTGCGATAGATTCAGCGATAAGGTAATACTTTATTGGTTAAGACAAGAATATTGCCACTGTGTTTACTCTAGTCACTAGCCACTAGACTCTAGTGGCTGCAAACATGGGCGTAGCCACGGTGGGGCAGAGTGGGGCATTTGCCCCACCCTGGCTCTGACCTGTAAGGTACCTAATCAAACCTAAAATCTTAATTGTCTAGGTACTAACTACAACACTTAATATCTGTAAGAAAGTTCACACTTGACAGTCGTCAGTTGACACAAAAAAAAACCGGGGTAAGCCCGCGGGTATAGTTCGCTAGCTGCATATTATTTTAGACTGCTGCCCCACCCTGAGCCCATGGCTGGCTACGGCCATGGCTGCAAAACTCACGAAATGTCAAATTAAAATTAATATAATCAACGCGATTGTAAGTCATATATTTAATATTTTAAATTAATACTTAACGAGAAGTAGTCATTTTGCTAATTAACCTATTTAAAATAAAAGACGTATGATTATACAATTTTTTTTCTTAGTATGAAGATAAATCGTCAGATTATAATCTCATGTGGGACGTGACGGCGGCGGCATCACAGCGCATTCCTGTACAGACGGTACCCTTCGCGAGTGGCTGGACCCTTTTTTGCCCTCCGTTCGTTCTCTTAGTTGAGGATATTCAATGCGTGTATTTAAAAATATATATATTAGGTTTCAAATGTAAAGGAAACTGCTATCACAGAGATATGTATCTTCTGCATCCATGTGCACCTTCCAGACTTCCAGAATAAACTCCCTTCATTACACTTGGAGACTTCCAATGTACTAAAAAATAAATCTAAAATAAAATAAATAATAATCATAGGCAATTCTTTCTACCACTCTTTGTCTAAATGCATAGATATCGAAACAAAAATAAAATTTCCTTGTATTATATATATTTTAAACTAGCTTTCACCCGCGACTTCGCTCGCATTTAAGTCATTAAATAAGTATCAGAGATTATTTCAATAGAAATGAATCAATATGATAACTATATTTTCCTGTTTGGCTGGGATTATCAATTTTTAAAAATTACTACATACGATGCAATATAGAAAAACAGCTGAAACTATAGTCAGTTGGAAACTATAGTAAATATACTATAAAAAATATCCTATGTTACTTCTAGTAGCTCCAAAAATATGTGTACAAAGTTTCATGATGATCGGTTAAGTAGTTGTTGCGTGAAAACGTAACAAACAAACTCACATTCACATTTATAATATTAAGTAGGGATGTGATCAATAAAGTTTTATTTTATTTATTTAATGCGTCTTACTGGAAACATCTAGAATCTCGCGGCGAGATTGCGGCAAAGCTTTACGAAACGTTGGAGTAAGCTAGTTATAATGAGCGAATAACCTCAAACATTGTTTATTATTTAGACTATAAATAATAAACCCTTTATTGCTTTAAGAGTAGGTATTACAATTTAGCACATACAAATTGTGAAGTTAGAGCAATTGGCGATCTTAGTACTTAGTAGGTAGGAACAAAACTTCGCGACAAGTGAATTCTCCTATGCCGGAAATCGAAACAATTGACGTATGCTTGAGAAATAATGTCAAAAAATTGTTCGACGTAAGTCGAGGACTGCCTGTACATACATACCTACAAGCAGTTAAAATTGATACATTACTAAAGTAAATTAACACTATGAGTAGAAATGTGTGTGTCTTTGTGTGTGTGTGTGTGTGTGTGTGTGTGTGTGTGTGTGTGTGTGTGTGTGTGTGTGTGTGTGTGTGTGTGTGTGTGTGTGTGTGTGTGTGTGTGTGTGTGTGTGTGTGTGTGTGTGTGTGTGCGTTTTCATGAAGACGAGTTGTTTTTACGTTTATCAAGTTTTTCCTTTTATCTTGTTACCGTAACCGCCTGGATTAGGTTAGCATTTGCATTCGTTTTATCTGTCATTTTTGTGAGTCATTCTGTAAGCAATCAAATAATTCATATTTTACATGTTTCTTTTGTTACTCTCTAAGAATCAAACAGTTATTTCAATCTTAAGGTATTGTTAACACTAGAACTACGAGCCGGTCAATATGACCTATTTTTACAATATGACCTATTTTTACCAACCGGTCAAAATGACCGGATGACTTGTGCGTGCAAAGTATTAAATATAATTCAATAAATCGATTGTAGAATCGTTTACAAAAAATAACGAGTAGGGTTGTATATAAAAGCCTTGTGAAGAATTTTTAAAACCGGTCATATTGACCGGTTAGTAGTTCTAGTGTTAAGTATTATAAGCTATGTAGGACTATATTTTTATTATTAAAGTTTTTTTAGGAGTTTATTTAGTAAATAAACTTAAACTTCTTAGCGAATACTTCTTACTGTATTATCCCTTACTAATATAAATGTGAATGTGAGTTTGTTACGTTTTCACGCAACAACTACTTAACCGATCATCATGAAACTTTGTACACATATTTTTGGAGCTACTAGAAGTAACATAGGATGCTTTTTATTTAAAAAAATATTTTATTTTTACTATAGTTTCCAATTGCCTATAGTAAAATATTGAGTATAGTTCTATTGAAATGATATCTGATACTTATTTAATGACTTAAATGCGAGCGAAGCCGCGGGTAGAAACTAGTTAAGTAATAAATAAATAAATAATCTACTGCTATTTTGAAGTTTTAGACTTGTATGTAACTTGACTTGGCTGCATTACGTGATAACTGAATAGATTTTTAAACATTATCAAATTGTAATTGTGTTAATAATAAAAATAAGAAATAATATAATTTTATACATAAAGTGTTTTTGAGAATGACTCGTGTGCAACAAGTTGTGCAGAGGGGTGTAAGGGAGGTTCGAATGCATACTATTAAATTTTACAAAAATCTAAATATTTTCCTATGACAATTATTAAATTCAAAATTTAAATTAAATTATGAAATATAACGAATCAATTAACTCAGACTTATTTTAAAGGTATTTATTAGTAATTTTAAATCAATTAATTTAAGTGATAAAAGTAACGTAATTAATTATAAAATCGTAAAAATAAGACAAAAGTTAATTTAATAATGAACAGTTCTCTCGTGCGGTGAGTTCCTAAATATAAGTACAATTAATTAATTAATAAAATAATTAATTTAAATATCTATCGACATAACGGTTGTGGGTGAGTTACTAGTATGTAATAAATAAAAGTCTAATAGTACGAATTCGAACTTCCCCACTTCAGTTTTCCAAAGATACAAGTGACGACAATACAAAAAGAATAAAAGTTACCTCGGCAATTTTCCACTTTTCGAGCCATTTGACATTTATTTGACGTTTAATTTTTATTACGTTCATTAATATTTTAATTATAAACTAACTTTAAAAGACTTTACTATCGCGTTTGTTTTTGTTACTCGAATACAACCACGTTGGCTGCAAAGCTATCGAAACGTTAAATTATATTATTCAAAATAAATGCTAGAGCAAGCTGTATAATATTTTGAATTAGCTAAACCATGTTCGCAAATAACCTCAGGCATCTCTATAAGCAAACTCGACCACGGTCGCTCATAGTACGACTAACAATCATAAATATCATCTACTTTAACACTAGGTTTACGGGACGCGTCAATTTGACGCATTTTGACTTTTATCAGTTAAACTGTTTAAATTTTTATCTTATCTCTTTGTATGACTTTTATTCATTGATCGAGGGAAATATAAATTGAAGTCTATTTTCTTTAAAAGTGTTGAATTACTGAACTTGTCTATATGGTATACCTATACCTATCTCTACGATATGCGTCAAATTGACGCGTTTTAGTAGAAGTAGGTATATAGAAAACGTCCGTAAACCTAGTGTTAAGCATAGCTCTTAGTTTGAGCATTGCTTTAAAATGTCAAACTGACAGATGAGTGGCAGTCAATTCTAAAAGCGAAAATACTTATTTAAGAAGATTTGAGGTTTTGACGTTTAGTCTGTCAGTGTCATCTTTCTTGTTTCTTCTTGTCTTTTTATTGCCACAGTGCATTGTGATAATTATATTTTTAATCCATTTTAATCTACACTATTATTTCACTTAAGTTTCTCTAAAAGTGATTTTGACAGATTAAACTAATACATAAAGGGATACAATTACTACCATAGATAATTGTCTGCAGGCTATACCGACATGTGATTGTGTGTGACTTGAAAGTTGTGATACTACCTCAGTCCTCAGGGCTCGGATTTTTTTTTGCGTTAGTTCAGCATCTGACCGACCACACGCCGCTGAATGTTACGCAAAGGGCATCGTAATATTAAAAATGTTTTTAAAAGACTAAACTCTCGCCATTATGAAAAATCTATACAAACCAATATAACCAATTTAATCCTGACTAGAGGGCGTATTTAACTGTTCCATACTAAAACGCAAACCTAAAATTATAGAAAATTACGTTTCTAGCCCGCAGGTATAAAATAAGGAGAAATTCACACAATCCGAGACAAAAAAAAGGTCTAACATTCTCAGAATTGAGGCGAAATGCGTCGAGCATAAAAGATCCTTTACAGTGTGATCCTAGCCGCGTTTAACAAAAAAAAAACTCTTTCTAAATTACAATCAACAATATTCGTAGCATTACAATAAAATTGTATATATCATATTATCATAGTTTTTAATAGTTTGGTATTTTTACGCCAAAATTCTGTGTACTTACTATTATGCTAGATTAATAACTAAAATATTTTTTACGTCGTTGTAACTGCTTTATATTTTTAAACGTGCGTTTAAAATAATATTATTTAAATTTATGTAAAACAAGTAACGTGATACAGGATGTCATAATGCCATAAGCCCACATTTTCGAACGAAACCCAACGATTAGAAAACGCCAATTTGAATATTTCAAGTGAAACCACCACGGGTATCCGTTAAATTATAGTACGGGGTTCAATTATTAACAATTAGATACAATTTTCTGACCACCTGTCCATATAAGGGTTTAATTTTTATAGTAAGGTGCACCTATCGCCGGACGTACGGTTGTTGAACGGTAATAGTAAAGTAAATTGCATACAGTAATTGCAAATCAATTTAGTTTCATTTAATTCAAGTTAAAAATTAAAAATATTGTTTAATTTGTTCAATCAAAAGTGCAGATATTTATTTTATGGAATAAATTCAGCGCCATCTAGTAACAATCTGTAAACTAAAAGCACAATCGGTAAAACAGTTCATCGAATTTCTGCTGCCTTCTTTATTCTGTTTTACCGACTCTTCAAGTTACAACGCGATCCGCCATGGCGTGCGCGTTGTCGAGAAACGGGGCACAAAGACTTTGTGAAGATGGTTCGCAAGCGAAATTATTTTAATAAAGACACTGAGAACTCTTGTGGTTACTATAATATATCATGATTGCGTTGCGCTTACTTTTTATCGCGCGTGTGTGCAAATATGGACAAGAAAAATGCTATACGAAGAGGCAAAAGGCCATCAAAAGTGCTCGAAGAAAACTATTGGGATTGTAGCGTTTGCACATATAGAAACAATGCAGAAGCCTTTAAGTGCTCCATGTGTGATGTTAGAAAAGGTAAGTAGCTGTTATGTTATCTAGGATATTTTTGTCTACAAGGGGTAACTTTTTAGGTTATTGAACTCTTATATTTGCTGGATAGGGCCATGTAGGTCTAATTAATTGTTACTGTGTGTTAATGAGATATTTGCATATAATAAGAACGCGTGTCGAGCTATTAATCATGATTTGCCAGAAATAAATTTTAAGGTTAAGTAGCTATTGATTAGATGCGCAGACATTAAAGAATTGAGGTGGAGGGTTTCTGCGCAGAAAATGTCCCATTCTAGTTCGTCTGCGGGGTCCTCGCGGTGATCAAAATGGCCGGGAGTTAATTTAAATTGTATTTAATAATGTAATGTGCGTTTACCACCGTAATGGAGATAAGAAATGCGATTGTCTCTCATTGGTATGTAAATTTTCTTGTATTTTTACACGATAAATAATTGTTTTAGCTGTTATAATTGCAATGGCGATTGATTTTTCATTTATATTCAAAGTTGGTAATGCTATTATAGTTAGATAACGCTAATTACGGGTAAAATCTTAATAATAGCAATTATTCACATTTTTATGTTAGTTCTCACAGATGCCGCTGCAGTGCGGTGGCGCTGACAAGTATAGTCCGACTTATTTGAAACGTACTAGAGAATCGATACACGTGTCTTGTTGGAACGTTCTTTTAAATTTGGTGTATTATTTAATGTGCCCGTTGACCTTTTGATGGATGAATGTGACGATATTAAACGGCTGTTTTCTGTTAAGGATAGGTAGGTTACTGATTTTTTGTTCAAAAATCTATTCCAATTTTAAAATTAACGTTTATAATTCGAAGCGGTGATTTTTATAATTTTAATTTATGTGTTTATTTACCATTTTCTTAGTTATGATAAAATTAATAAAATTGTTATTTGTTTTAATTATTTTATATTGAAATTTATTGTTATTTCGATTACCGCATGCGGCCGCCTGTGGCCGCCTGTATCGATCGATCGTGCCACGTTCTGATAGCCGCCATGTTGCGCAGGTGAAAATGTCGTAGGTCAGTACCGCCCTTGCCTACAAAGGGGTTGATTTTCGCAAAGTCATCGCTGTTATAAACTTTACTTACGTCTTTTTCAATGTTTAGAGATGTCTATTGTGTGCGATTAGATTTTTCGTGTTGATTTGAGTTTTTTAAGTTTGAATTTGTATGAAATGTGTTTCGTGAATCCGTACTGAGCTGAGAAAGAAAGATGGCCGATCAGCATAAGTGGACTTTTCCGGAGTCATTTCATAATTTGAGTACGTATAGTGATCGTTTTGTTGATTTTAAGAATTACAAATTCGAATTTTAATTTTGAGATCCGTTTTTTTTTAAATTTTTTTACTTTAATTTTTTGAGGTCGTACGTGACACGAAGGATTTTTGGTATTGTATTTGTTTAATGGTTACGCAATACTTAGTGTTGGTGTGTAAAGATTGAAAGAAATAATAGCTATAGTTTCAAATTTTATGCGATTTTCGTAATTAATATTTTATTTCGTTTCTGATAATTCTTCAGGGTTATGTAACTTTATATGTCTTTGTGATGTGTTAGGTCAACTAGGTATTACATACAAATTAATATAAGAAAATGACCTTCAATTAATTAATACCAGATACTGTTAAGTGGAGGTCGCGGATTCGACTCCCGATCGAAAAGTTTTTATTACTGCATATTGTAAAATACAAAATCGCTAGATGAATATGGCGGAACGGCTTGACGACACGTTTAACACGAGTGGAGGGGCTCACAAGGAGATAAAAGTCTGAGACTGAGTGAGGAAGGGAAGGTAGGGGGGCAGAGGAAGGGAGGCCTTTATATAGCAATAGGTATTGAGTAATAGAAAAAAGTGTGTTTCTGGTCTAGATGGTATATACATTAGGCTGATATCAATAATACAGGGTGTTCTAGGTTTGGGGCAGGACATTATTAATTTATGAGGGTTACCTATAAAAAAATGTTTTCATTTTTCGTCAACTCTTCTTCACTATAAGAAGATGTCTGGAGAGTCATACATAACAGTTTGATATAGTCGCATCGGGACTCTCAAATTTATATGGGTCTGCGTTTTTGCAAGTTACTTTTATAAAAGCAGAACTGAGCGGCAATAGGTTTTTATTTAGGCGACTTTTATAGGAGTTTTCTCTCGGATTTCGTATGTACACGTATACGGGTTTTGTTTTTGACTTTTATCCATTTGAAAATCGCCGTGTGTATATAGGCTTTATCTAATTTTAGTTATTATTGTAATGAACAACTATTTTCGTTGCAGGTACATCTACCCGTAAACCTAGACTTAATCCGGCACTGGTGGCGGCCCAGGCGGCGGGGACAGCGCCAACCAGCTCGACCAAAAGACCCAGGTCCGCCAACTCGCACGGCAAAAAGAGGCGGACGCCGCGGCTTAACAATGTCGACAGGAGTTCGGCGCAGACACGAGAGGTGAGGACTTGAAACCACCGACACAAATACAACGACCGGAAGGGAGTCTCCAGTTTTGGCATTAGGTGTAACGATATGCCAGTGTTGATGTAAATACATATTTTTATTCAGTATTATGATGATAATATTACAGTTGGTTATTATGTGGAATTTGTGATACATAAAGAAGCTAGAAATGTACAGACAGCATAAAAAGTATGCATGTAACATACATACAAATTCCAGATAGACAAAATTACACCGGCATACAAAAAAAAAAAGTTCTCTGTACTTTTGACGAGACTCATATATTTTTATGTATTTTGACCCGCTGAATCCGAATATGAGGTCCATTTAACTCGTACACCCTCAAAATTTCGAGAAAACTTTAAAAAATCGAAAAAATGACAAAAATCGTCGTTTTCGGTGATGTAAAAATTTTTTTTGACCTAAGCCAAGCATGATTTTTATGTATTTTGATCCGCTAATTACTTATCTGAAGTTTATTTGGACCATTAGCTGTTTAAAGTCGTAAGTAAATTTCAAAAAACCCTTCGGATTCAGCGGGTCAAAATACATAAAAATATATGAGTCTCGTCAAAAGTACAGAGAACTTTTTTTTGTGTGCCGGTTTTATTGTTTTTTTTAATTAAGCAATGTAATGTTTCTTTCTAATCAGGTAACAGTGAACAGCGTGACGGTTGTTATAACAGAATACAAAGCGAAGAAATCTGTGACCAGCAGCTCGAGTGACATGGACTCCTCAAATGACGCACGGCCATGACACGCCACCGGAACGAACACGTATGAAGAATTCTGTATCATAAGGCTATGTTCACAGATTGCGGCCTAGTGTCGGCAGCGGACATTGAGCCGCTAACTGTGAGCATGATTTAGTAATGAATGCATTATTGGGTAGTTTTGTATGGGAGTTGAGCAGCGCCAACATCGGGTGTTAATGGAACTACTAGCAAAATACTTGAATACGATATGATAGTGTATTCAAATTGTTAGTTGTTTTTTTTTTTTGTATGTGAGTACAATAAAGGCTTTATGTTCTAGAAAAATAGTATAATAAATTAAGCTACTACTGTTATGAAAACAGAGCTTCAGTTCAGTTGGAACATTGAATTTGTGACCAAATAAAAAAATCAATTAAATTGAATATCTTTTTTAGGGAGTTCAGTTAAATTGAATTTAATCAATTAAATGAGACTAGTTTACCTAATTGAATGAATTATTGAGTTTGTCGAAATGCGCATCGTTGAAGCATTTAAAAGCTTTCATGTTTTTTAAACACGTTTTCTAGGGATATCATTTAGATGCATTTTTGTGCGCGGCATATATATTCCTAGCGTTTGTTGGATGAATTATCAGGTTTTGGAAAAATGCTAATGTTATATACTGTGGGATAACTTTCAAAGAAGTATTTTTAAAAACCTAAATATATATACATATGTATATATACATTCGTGCTTAGAAAGCTCTAGAGGCACCCCCAGTTCACGAGTAAAAAAGTTTGCTTAGAATACGTCCTTAGGAAAACTTGTGGAAGGAAAGTAAGCAACTGGCGTTCGTTCCTTTTGAATGGCTATTTTTTTAAGTACCTACTATTATGTCATATATTTGCAGTTCTTTTTTCTGACGTTTGCAAAATATGCTTCTTGGTGTTTTGTTGGCGATTAAACCTCCTTTTTATATGTTATACATATTATTTATTAAAATGTAACAATTGTCAATGTCATCAGTCTGAATAAAATTGCGGAGGTAAAAAGCTGAGTTTTTTTCGCGGACTGAACGCCTTTGTTGTCAGGTGTTTTTTAATGACTAACTTTTCTCGGTTCCGCTTTGAAATGAAAGTTTTATAAAGTTGTGTATAGACTGAATACTGCGTTTAATTTTTATAAATTATTATTATTTATTTATTATAATTATGTGTTTTTCTGATACTGATTTTGGTACAAATTATAATTTTGATCAATTAATTTAGATTCGATGTTTCGGTGTAGTCGTTTGTTTTATTTCGAATTTTGTGTATATATTGTTTGTTTGTTTTTTTCTGTTGCTATTTAAATAAAAATTGATGTTTTTTTTATCCCGAGTTCACATGCGAGGGTGTCCGACGCGTGTGACCGGCGTTGTTGCATTTAAAACGCGTTGCATGTGGACTCTTGGGGTAATATGTTCTTAAGCAGTGACAAGTTACTAAAGCTGTGTGGAACGGTCTATGTCGCAACGTTTGGAAGTAAATAAACGCATTTAGTGGCGTGATGCATTCATTGATTGATCAGGCGCCGCTCCTCTCAGCTTTCGTTTAATTTGGCTGACGAGAACGCTATGAGATGTAAGCGCCACAGATCACGAGTTTAATTCACACATAAATAGGTAATTAAAGGATTTAGTTCTGCAACTCGCCACTGTGGCGTTTCATAATCTGTCATACAAAACAGCTCGAAGTCTGTTCGAAATTTAAACTTCTAAATAATTTCTGGCACTACCCTCTCTTCTAATTGGGCGTGATTTTTGTATCTTGCAAAACAAAAATCGCTTGTATGTAATATTTATACGTCTATCGTGTCTACGATGATAAGTAAGGTGGAATACGGCGGTCAAACACGAAAAAGCTGATGAGACAGTGAATGTGTTTTAAAAAAATGAATGAAAAAGTCAATTCTTAAGATTCCGACTTCTTTCTTTTTAATTACCTATTTGTTTTTCGATTTGACTCGTGTCGATCTGTATGGCTAGTAATGTATGATGTCGGATTGGACCAGCGGAGCACTGCCATGTAAGGTCTCTTGTACGTGATGCAGTGGATTGGGAAAGCGATTACGCGGAAAGTGTGTTCACTACTTTATGAGGGTTCCGTGTGGGTCGAGTACGACTTTTAGGGATAGCGTAAACGTCACTTCTTTCCGATTAGATGTTACAATCGCTAGTACATCATCGTCAATACTTAAAGCCAAGACACTATTTGCTATTCATTGACTTTGACACAGAGATAGGTTTGTAACAGAGTCATTTGTAACAGAGGTTTGCATGGAAGCCTTTCATTTTTGTTTCTGCAAACTTGAAATCACGCAGTCACGTGAGGACAGGCGTCGTTGAAATATGAAACATTATAGTATAGTATAAAGTACTTCATTACTACGCAGACGAAGTCGGGAGCAACAGCTAGTATTCAATAAGACTATAATACTGTTTTATGACGTTTACTTTGAAATATATACATGTAGATCGTACTCGACTTACACAAATATGCCTTTTGTAGTGGACGCGAACTGTTTTATTATTATTTTTTAATGTAACATAAATATATATTTTGTTTTAAATTCGATCTCTTATATTTAGAACTGACAGTATTTATTTATTAATTTATATTCGGAATTGTATTCTTTGTTTTATGTTTGCAACCCCTATATCCCTATGTCGTGAGTACGTTATAGAGTTTAGAGTGGATTCTCTTTGTTTTAGTTGGACTATTGCTTTGTGTCACAAAATTGACGTGAATCCGTTTTGAAATATTATATGTAGATAGATATATTATTGTAGTTTTAGGTAAAGATGCAACTTGCGGTTAAAAGATAGTTGATTTTTTAAATAAAATAAATTAGATTTTTTTAAAAATAATAATGCTAGTTTAAGAGAAATTGTCTGTATATTCGGTTATAATATTGGCACGTAACATAAAGTTTGAATATAGAACTGTTGTCTATTGTTTTTGTCGATGGTAATTGTAAAGGATAGCAGATACGACTTTTTCTTTGCTCATTTCAACTCGAGCGGTGACGAATTTGATTTGATTTTATGAACGTCTTTTGACGTCTAATTCCTTGTAGCGCTTAAAAATTCTATTTAGTTTGTCGCCCGTAGGATTTAGGCAGTATATGATGAAGTATCCCGTGATTGTGCGTATAGTGAAAAACGTCCGCGTAATATATATAATATATAATAATTTTGTTTTATAAGATGGTAAGGTATAATAAGGCGTTATTGAGTAAAATTGTAGTATTGTAAACATACTTAGGAAAATAACACCTGTTAAGATAAGGTGCTTGGAAATGATTGCATTTTAAATCGACGTAATATAGATACAGCTAGAATAGCTACAAGCGGGTAAAATAAATATAATGCGCGGTGATAGAGATAAAAATGGTAGTTTCCTGTTGTTAGAAAGAGACAAATATATATTTAGCCACTACTCATACCTACTTAGTTGTTCATTGAGCTATCAGAGTGGGAGAGGGCATTTCCGTTAAATTTTGAGATGTCTTCGACTGGTTGAAATTACCACCCTACACGGATGCAAAACTCCATTGTTTGGGGATCAGTCTGTGTAGAACCAGTGGTAGGGCTCCCATAGTCAGTCCATTCATGTAGCAGTGGCGAAGCAGCACATTTCGAGCTAACACATGACGTAGTGTCTCTTTGCATGGGTTTGTAACCGTTGTGCGATAGAGTACGACTTGTAATAACATTGAAATGGGTAAAAGATTTCTTTCTAGGATAGTAAAATTCAGTTTTCTCTCCAAATCTTCTCTTCGCTACTGATGCATATTCATTCTGTCATCGCATGTAGAAATTTACTACTACTTATTTTGCAAACGTAGGTTCTTTTGTCGCGTTTTGTATTCGTCTTGAAGTTTACGGCGTTGTTGCTCCATTTCATTCCGAGATTGTAGTTGATTATATTCTTTTGTAATTTCTTCTTACACATAACTTTCTGTTGCAAATTAATGTTGGCCCTTGAACAATTTTCCAATGCAGTTTGGTAATTATTCTGTCTTGTCTGAGTTTAATATTAAGTATATTGAGTATAATAAATATTTCTCCTTGGAGTCGGAGGCATGGAAACTTAGCGTCGTCTTGGTTTAACACAGATATTGGTTTGTCAACTTAAATATCTAGTGCCAACATTATAGTGCTTACTTCGGAAAGCTTTGTTGATATCACCGCTCCTTTATCATTTTTGACCTTATAGCTAGAATCATGCTTGTATGCATTTCTATTGCTATTTTTAACACGCTTTTATTAGCTTGGGTTGTATGTATGGATGTATGTAGCGAAATCTTTGAGCATAATTTTCACCATTTTCCAGAAGTCTGATTAATGTGAAAGTTTGCATTCGTATTAAGGATCGATGACAATGTAATAATTTAATAACAGTTTCCCATTATCCTTATTATAAATTCTTTTATAGATCCAGGATTTAGTCAAATTATATAGCTAATTTTTTTAGTTTTTTAAACTATTTAATATTATTTGTCTTAATTAGCCCCCTTCCTGCAAATTCAATCCTCTATTCGTAGTAAACCAACAATTTATTTAATTGTATGTAGTACGGTAAGGTACCATCTTCGCACGCTGTAAATATAATCGCGAGGTTTGGTCTAGACGTGCCATAAGATTCCATGTTAAAGACAGGCAGCTGTGGTCCTATTTGAGCCGGATTAAAGTAAACAGCTGTTGAGAAAGCAACCATAGGTTTTAAATTTATATCCGCATCGTTGCGGGTTGAATTTTGAAATTCACTTAATTTTGAACTAGGTTAGGTATGCGAACATGCGACGAAGCAAATAAAAGCTATATATTTTTATAATATACAGTGAAAATTGATATTTCGCCAAAGTTATATTCAGTTGCAAACGGCATGCTATGTGTTATGGTGATTTCCAAATGCTCACACTGCGCGGTTAGGTTACCAACTTTTTGAAATAGATCACTTTCTGTATGTTTTGGCTCATTGTATTGTTTTGTTTTTCAATCATCAAGACTTAGCAAGTTTCACTGTATAGATATGTTTGTTAGGTTAGAATTAGGATAGGTTAGGTTATATTTCTGTCTTTTTTGTGCGTTTAGTTTTTTCTGACGTCAACCATGAGCGTTTGTGTGGTGTGTGTGTGTGTGTGTGTGTGTGTGTGTGTGTGTGTGTGTGTGTGTGTATATATGTATGGTCTGACAATAGTTTTTTATTTGTTTATTTATTCGTTTGTTTTTTATATAATTGTAAGTATAGTAGATAGTTAGGTGGTGAAGTGCGGTATAGCTTAGGAATTACACTTGTTGATAATCATTTGTATACTGATTTGACGTTTGGTACTTAATTTAGGAAATACAGGTCTTCCATGATGTTTGTATTTAATATTTAGGCTGTTTTAAGGTCATTTTGTGTTGCTCACAGTGCCACTCCCGCGACAGGCCTGTGTTCGTTTGTTCGCTTGTTTTGACAGTCGACTAATTACGAGAAATAATTTTATAGTGAAGTAACTGTTCTATAAATTTGTTTTTCAAAAATTAGTCCTACTAGTTTTAACTATATTATTCTAGTTAGTGTCCTAAAAATATTTTTTTGACAGTTTATTTTTTAAAAGATCACTAGGAAGTAGTGTTGTGGATGCATCAATTCATAGACCGTAGTGTTGTCGATTAATTTTTCAGTCTAACACTAGTAATTATGTGTGTGTGGTGTCGTATGTTCTGTCATTGTTTTAGAACTTAACATGTTCACATTTAACACTTCCACTGAAATGTCTTATATTTTATTTTTGCGCTTATATGAATAGTGTCTTACTCTCAGGCCGGTTAAGGACAATTGCAGTGTAAATAAGTTTGAAAATTAGTTCTTCTTGCGAGCGATGTATGCGTACGGTAATATTAAGACGAGTTTTAGGTCTTAAGTAGAACACTTCAGCTTGTAAATATAGATGCGAAGTCTCAAAGGAATATATAGCAAAATCGAATTAAATTTAGTTTAGGCGAGGATATGTTGTGAATTTGTTTAATGTAGGGGATATATTAGAACAGTGGTTCCCAAACTTGCATAATGCTAGCCGCTGGATTTAACTGATATTTTATTGCTATAAAATTAGTTTTTTACATAAAAATACACTAATTATGCTGTAACTGTGTCGCTTTATTATTTTTACATTAGCAGTATTTTCGAGTAATTTTTTTTCGTCTTACGTCAAAAGGGCCTGCGACGTCCAGTTTGAGGACCACTAGGTTAGAATGTTTTATTGTGCGTCCGTGCGAGTAAGATCGCGTATGAAGATTTTACATGCAATTTGGATAGGTTTTAACCAATGCAGCTTACCAATCGTTTTATAGAGCCTTCTTTCAGTATGTTCCGTTATTTCTTATATATTAGATTCTATATGTTGTTATTATGATTCGTAATAGTAAAAACGTTTTGTTTTTTACAATCTGTGTTTGTATTGTATTGTAAATTTATAAAAGCGGAGCGATCGGACTTCAATGTGTAGAGTTGGTAAAATACAATCTTTATTAGAATTATTATTAAGAGAATGTATTGCTCTAAAATGCAATTAGCCTGTGGGTTGTTGAATTCCTGGAATAAAGTAGTTTAGATTAGGATTAGGGAATTGCTTATTCCACGCGTATTCTATATCTTTATTAGAAGTTTAAGGTAATTAATATTTTAATTTGTGTGTGTGTGTGTGTGTGTGCGTGCGTGAAGTTAATTATCCTAGTATTGAAGCTTACTATAAGATATGTTGTCTGTTTTAAGCAAAAGTTACCTATAGTATTTGGTTGCATTTAGGTCAATAAACGCCAACGAAATGTATAAGGCAGTTTTAGATGTTTCGTTGGCGCTCGCTGACAGATCCAATATTTCGGGCAATTTGACGGGAGGTTTTTCCTTAACCCTTAAATGGACGATTTTTGTTTCACGTTTTAAAAAAATATATTTGTGTAATAGACATGTATTACTGTCTAGGAAAAATGAGTAAAAAAATCTAGACATGAATTTACTATACTTTTTTTTGTAATAATGTGAGTGTTGTTTAAAAACAACATTGTCCTCTAGACATGAATTTACTGTACTTTTTTTGCAATAATGTGAGTGTTGTTTAAAAACAACATTGTCCATTTAAGGGTTAAGTCAACGTCATTTTTTTTTTGTCAATAACCTTGACGTGTTGGTTGCGTGCCGTTTGAGTTGAATCTAGGTTTAAGGGTTAGGCGTTGTATTCTAGCATAGTAACCAATCCAAGTATTTATAACATATTAGTCGGTAAGTGGCGAGTTAGGAGCAACTAGCGAAGCATCTGTTATTCCTGTTCAAGTGTAACACTCATTAAGTCGCGTTTTGGGATCAGCTTGGAATTAATTCGATGTACCTACAGCGCACGTTCTTATAAAGCAAGCATAGTGGAGGCGAATCGGAATAGAGGTTTAAGTTAAGACACTGTACGCGCTATATACATATAACATGCGCGAGGTGTTTGTTAGGTAGGTTAGGGCAGGCGAGTGAGATGAATGACTGAACGAATGAGTCGTTTGATTGATTGTTTAAATTTAGAATAGATGATAGTTGTTGGTGAATGATTTTACGAGCGTTAGGTTTATGCTGGCAGTATGTTGTAGAGTAATTAATTGAATACATAGTTGATATAATAATTGTATTGTTATCGGTTAATCGCATGTTGCATCTTTCGTGTTTTAGGTATTATTCTTTCGTTCGTGCCCCGTTTCTATTTTTAATCGTAATTTAGGTTATAGATAAGGTCAGCAGTTGAATTATTCGTTTAGTTCGTGCGTTGTTAGGTGAATTTGTAAACTATATTAACTTGTCCTCGTGGTTCTATCGTAGTTGTAATATCTATTGTAATAGATAGAGTACGCAAAACTGTGTCCTGTGGTTCATTTCGAAAGAAACAATTGAATCAAAGTTACTCTTCATCTTTCGAAATGACCCACAGGCATCATCGTTTTGTCTGTGCAGTTCATTTTAATGTTAAGCGTAAACGTGTGTCAATATGTGTATAAGTGTGCGCCTGCGTGCCTTTATGTCTGTGTAGAGGCTTTATAATCGAAGGATTTGCAGCCTTCCTTCCTTCCTTAGAATAGTATTATGAAAATTCCCTCTCTCCTTAAAGCTTTGTCGGGTACGGACTGTAACCAATATTATCACGGTTTAGTTTCATAAAAGCGATTGCATATTATATGACATTTTTCTGCATACGAAATTTTCTATAACGCCTATTTATACAATGTAAAGCAATGTCTGATAATATGAAGTCGCTCTTTTAATATATTAACTCCAATCGAACACGCTACGATTAACTTGTGCTGTTTTGATCGTGAATTACATGGAATGAATGTGCGGGTTTTTTTGTAACATCTAAAATAGTAGTCTAGGATTATTATTTTGTGACAATGATCAGAGCTTTGTGAGTTGAATGTGGGGTGATTCGCCAATTGATATTTGACTTGTTAAGTATTAGGTCGTGTAAAATATTGGTTTTGTCTGTATCTGAGAAAAATAGTTGACAGGTATTTTATTAATTCAAATTTGCTTTAAATAATTTTCTTTCGCAATAATTTTGTTTTGTTGTGTCTAAAAAAGCTGCTGGTTTGATTCCTATTGTCCCTTCTCCTTTGTGTGTGAAATCATGGTTATTGCATTTATTTGTTTATATATATATATTGAATTTTAGTTTGCTAAGTTACAAAGTAACTAATAAGTTTAGAAAACAATAAAAACAATTGATATTGTGAATTGTTTGTTTGGAACACGCGTCCTTTAGCTTAGATCAGTTATTCTCAACCTTTTTTTTGTTGCGGCACGCTTTTAGAAATTCAAAAGTGCCGCGGCACAGTGGTTGAGGATCACTGACTTAGATAGTATAAAGTCTTAAATGCAGTTTTTAATTGTTATCATAGTAATAGGGTATTCAACGATGCGAATAAAAATGTATGTGTAATTTAAAAAAAAATGGTATTTGTAGCGTCTTTCGTAATTCTGTAAATGTATGTTAGTAATAAAAATAAAAGTGTAAGATTAAGGGCCGTGTTTTACCAATAGATCTTTAAAAAATTATAACTGTTAGAGCAGTGTTGCTTTTTTTAACTCTTACAACCGAATTTTAACTAAATTAAATCGTGAATTAAAAGGTGGTGCAAGCGGCCCCTAATTGCATGGTATTACGCTTAAATTTAAGTAAAACATAATTTTTGTCCGAAAACAATAAAAGTACATGACTTACATTTTCCAATTAGTCACATCTCTATTACGCATTAATGTACGGAGTTAACTATATTTCGATGTAACCGGCCCTTTGCGCCTATTTCACGCTATTCTCTTAATGGGGTAGGTAGGCAACAGAATTTCTCTTTTGATGCTAATTGAAATGTATTTAACTTCGTATGGTTTGCTGCACTGGTTTATATGTCGAACATAACTGTATACGCGACCTGTCACAATAAATCGTCCGAAAACGATACATCGGGTCTGTCGTTTGTTACTTTGTGATCACGTGACAAATGACAATCGCGATGCATTTGTTTTCAACGAGGGCTTACGTTCGGGAAGAAACACCAAAGAACACGTGGCAAGCGAGTACGCGGTTATGATCGTCGAGTGTCATGTATTTGTTTTATTGTTCTCATAAATTCACTTTCTCCGAAATAGTATTTATGTTAGAATTATAATATTATTATTATTTATTATTAAATAAATGTTGTTTTAATGTTTAGTGTTAATTATTTTTAAACATTGTATTTTTAATAGGCGAATAAAATTATAATTAAGAATTTTGTTTTTTTAATTTTTAAATGAATTCCTTTTCTAGTGACGCTTCTAAGCGAATAAATTATAGTATTATTCTACTTAAATAAGATGAACAAATTCAAAATGGTCTGCCTGTGTCCATAAAAAGTGGTGTAAATATATTCAAAGCCGACTGCACTGTACACACGATGTCATGGTCGGAATCTAAAGCGGTTACGTTCTGTCGGCGTACAGCAAAAAGACTTGGTACTTCAAAGGAGCCCGCAGCATGCTGTCACGTCCGAGAACTCGGGAACGGACAGGGGCCCGTTAATGCTGTATTGTGACCATGCTTTTGTATCTCAAGAATAAAACTATATTCCTTAAATAATGAAATAAAAAATTGTATGTTAGTAAATATATGTTTAAACCGGAAATCGAAAAACAAAAAACCACCAAGTGTTGACACAATTCTTGGTGTTACCAATTTAAAAAATCAACTACCTTCTACTCACTAAACTTGAGAGTTGGTTCCTTAATGTCTCGAAAATGGTTTTCTTATGGCCACCCTCCCAACACAAACAGATTAAAATAATAAATACAATACTACTTCTTGCTTACATTTCGACGACAGACCTTCAAATAAATACGATTTGTATTTAATATTGTGTTAATACTTTTAGTTTTTAATATAATGCGACAATTGCTGCAAAGCTTTCGAAACGTCGCGTTGTTTCTTTTATTGTTGTTCAAGAATCTCAGTCAGATTTGTAAACTTTCTATAGGCTTTAAATGTTGGCTCTGTATCACTTAAAAACAAGAACAAAACTGAAAATAGAACATACACGGTCACTAAATAAGAAAAGACACGACCCAAAAGAATGACCCAGTTCTTCTATAATTTATTCCCTGTCGTTAAAGCTAAAAAACGGGTTATGAATTGGAATAGCATACTTAAGAAATAAATAGGTAATTAATATTCATCAACTGCAATGAAAACGATAGACTTTTGAACGAAATCAAGACATGTTTTTCACTAACATAAAGTTTAAACTTTTACGCTTCTTACTTGTGGACACAACTCGGTCCAAAAAATAATTAGATAGATACCTAAAAGTATAATTCTGCTTCATAAAGACTAGATCCGTGAAGTGACTGTTTTTCGAGATTAGATTATTTTGGAGACGAGGTTAATATACAACGAGCAAGTTGAAAAGATTTTCCAATTTCCAAACTGAAGTAAGCTTCTTTGAAGTCATTCAACCTCAGTCTGTTGTCAATCATAAAAGGACACAGACGCATTTGGTCAGTAAGACCAGTGCGTATCTCATAGAAAAATGAACACGTGTTCTCATCATGTGTATCATTGAGATTTTGATCATCAACTGTCTTAAATCAGGTCCAAAAATTAAAAAACTAAACCTTGTCACAGACTGTATACCTCACGGAATTGCTTCTTCTTCTTTTGGACTAATGTTTGAAAAGGTCAAAAATACATTCAACGCTTTTATTAGTTTTTTTTATATAAAATTTTATTGTAACGCATTTGTTATTTCAAAAAACAAATTCCGCATATATACATATCTAGACATAATATTAACAGAAAACAGAAAGATTTAATCAACTCGGAATGAAAAATGCCTGCGGGACCCCCGACAGTCCCGTGGGCTTGTGGAAGGGAAAACTACTAGTACAGACAGCATAAAAAATAATATTTTGATTAATTTATTTTTTACCTTTTTTAAGAAAGTTTTGGCGGGACTTTGGAGATAATGTACATGAAAATACATGAAACACTTTATTTTTTAATTTAAACAATAATAATATTTGTTTCAATGGGGAATGGAATCTCTGATAATTCCACCAAAAGCACACATTTCATCAGTTGAACTAAATTGATTTTTTATATTTAAAAAAAAATACAGTTATGCTGACCCTACTCCGCGCTGAGGGGGCAGAATTGCAAAGGGTTACATGTAATGAGTAGAATGAAAAATGGCCCTCGCATTCCTGAAGGGTGCATGTACTAACTGCAACACACGCCTGTACGTATATAATTAAACACCTTTTATTATAAATAAAAATATGCTGAAATCCTTTGTTAGAGATAGACTGGCATTTTCTCCTTTTACTACCTGTTGTATATTCATATTCTCAAGCTGTTTATGTACCTACAGACTCCATGTATTTTAGTAGCCATACTAAAAAAAAAACAGAAGATAAAACTACTTTTACTCATAACGGGTAAACCAATAGGCATATTTGAATTTATGTACTTTTTGATTATTTTTTTTTTCATGTAGAACGACGCAGTATGTGCATAGTTTTGAATTACAATTTAGCTCTACTAAATATAGTCAAGTTTTACATTCACTTCAGTTGTGATTTGTTTTATAACAATATTATATTGTAATATTTAATTTGGAATCTGGAACGTATTAGTAAGTGTATTCATTTTTATTTACATACCATTTATATATATTGATATACCACAAACACCATCTACAATTACAATAATCACCTGTCCAGTTATATACAACATATTCGAGTTTACAATTATAATAGGGAAATAATAATAACAAATGTGTTATATATGTAAGTTGTAATAAGAGGGTAGTTATGTAAGGTTTTTATTAAATTGTATAATGGTACGTGACTACCTCATTGTCTGGTCGTTAACAAGCTCGATAAATGATCACACTCAAGAAGGACTTTTATTTCCATAACTACGACATACACATCAGTAACAAATACCTTCTTCCAGTAGACCAATCCTCATAGCGCAATGTTTATGTTCCTAGTATCTCCTTTCTCTAATGACTCTATAACAGCGGCTCGCAAACATTTTTGGCGAAGGAAAAAGCCTTAATATAATTATAAAAAACTGATTTATATGCATTTATGAATAATCATATTGCAATGTAATATTTAGTTGAAATATTTAGATGTAACCTTATAATCTCTTTTTGGTAGGTATTTTTTGCAGTATTTTAGCCCTAGGGTTCCGCGGAACACACTTTGAGAATGGCTGCTCTATAATATTATTTGGTGTACCAGATTCCGGACTGCTATACATATATAATAGTATACTACAATGAATAATTTAAGAGTATCTGTATTAAAAATAAAAACCCTTTTTTCCGTAGGGTAAATTGTAATCAGCAAATCGGTATAGATTTAGCGTGACGGCCTCCGATGTTACTGATAACATATTATATATTAGCCTGTCTGTCTGTCTGTCTGTCACGAGACACGCGAACTAAAAAAAACTTTAAATATGGTTCAAACGTTCATGTGTGAATTATTATTGATATGGCATTGCATATTGTTGACTTTTTTGTATATAAAATATGTACGATTTGCTTGCTTGAATAGCGTTTAGGTATAATTTGTGTCATTCTCAAATAAACAAATGCTATAACGTATTTTATATATTATTAAGTGGAATATGAATAATATTTAATATCAAAAACGATCTAAAGATTCGCGCCAATTTATAGTAAGAGTTTGTTAGCTATTTTACAGTTTTAATAAAACACGACCTTTTCGACAAGTTTTACGAGTTTCTTGTGGTCTTCTTCTCGTCATACGCCTTTCTGAAGTCATGGTAGAGTCTAACAATGAGCAAGCGCACGCCTTTAGTGCCTATGCTAATAAACGATTTTCATTTCATTCATCTATCATTTTACATGGGGATAATTTCTTATTGGGCTATTGCTCGAATACTCGATGTTGTGTCCAGTAGACATATAAGAACATGGAATAATCAGCTCAACGGTTCTAAGCATTCATAACGCAGTAGAATTGATAATAATTAAAATAAACACGATGGTAAAGTAGTAAGTTAAATTATCATCCTGAATATCCTTAGACCGAATGCCTCTTGTGTGGATTTTAATATTAAAAACGAAACTATTTTGTATAAGTATAAGTTTTTTTATATATGACGTTTTTAGTTCAGCTACTTACCGATAGATTCGCATTAATTCGCTTTATATAAAAAACTTTGTAATGTTTGAAATAGTTGCTTTTGCAATGTTAAAATCCTTACTAGTGTCATTGTATTATTTTTATATGTATTTGAATATTTTTAAGTGTAATTTTAAAAGCTACAAAATTGGTTTGGAATACCGCATCCAAATAACTATATTGAGCAAAGAAAATTTCTGAGCTCCGTACAAAAGTTGCTCGCTATTTTTAATTACATAGGTTTGTAATACTGGAGGGGAAAATACCGCGAAATTATAAAAAAAAATCACCTGACAGTTGGTATACCTACATTCATCGTAACTTGTAATTTTATTTACAAGTTTAAGGATAAAAAATGGGGAAGTTTTATTAGTCATTGTTTTGGAAATAATCATTATTTTTATACCAAATTGCATCATGTGTCAGTTATTCATATTGCAAAATATAGCTACAAGAAGAGTAACTAATAATCTATACTAATATTATAAAGAGGAAAGATTTGTATTTTTTGTATGTTTGTACCTAATTGGCTCAAAAACTTCTGGACCGATTTCAAAAATTCTTTCACCACTTGAATACTACATTATCACTTATCAATATAGACTATATAAATTACAGGAAAAAATAAGGATCCTTACTAAAACTACAATAATATAACCCAAGGCTATTTTTAAAATTGCCATAAAAGGCAGGCGTCGTTGAAATATGAAACATCATTAAACTTCATAGTACTTTATATCTTCATTACTACGCGAACAAAGTCGGAGGCAACAGCTAGTATTCTATATATATGAAAATTAAAACAACTAAAACGTCAAAAGTGACAGTTGGATATTTACCGCCAAAACAAATGAAATAGCGCGCGAAAAAGGAACCCCAATCGAAAAACAATAACCGCATGCAAAAATATTTATCGAAAATAAAACTGAGGTGGGACGGAAGGGAGATAAATAAATAAAATAATACAAAATATAAATCCTGTGTCTTTTTTTACTTTTGTTCTTCCTCGACGTCTCTCCGTAGTCGTCGGATGGGCTCTGATGTGAAAAAAAGCGCCCGTTTCTAGACAGGCCGAGTCTACGTCAGTGAGTCAACGGGGAAAATGCATAACTGGAAAAGCAATAAATATTTAAAAATTAGACTACAAGTGGAAAATATAAATCATTTCTTAATGCATTATGACATAATTTTGAGACTTGATAATTCATAGCGCTTATTAACACATTTTCGAGAATTTTACACTAATAATAATAATAATAAATCCTTTATTCCCTTAAGATATAAGTAATATTTTATTATATTACAATTGAACACACAAAAACAAAAACTCAGATATCCAATCAGTCAGATAACCAATTGTCATGCAACCAAGTTGGTTGAAAACGAGAAGAAGAATTACCTCCTACATAAATCTGGACAATTAAACCACGAAATTCTATATTTAAAAACGATTTTACTGAATAGATGTCGAAATTTTGTTTTTTTTATTTCTTTTTTTTACAACAAAAAAAGTTAGTCCTTTATATGCAGTTTATTGTATTGTACAGTAAACGTTAAAAATATACGGGAATGTGGTGGTGAGTGGTGGTAAGATAACCCAAAATTGTGGGTCTTGGAAAAGGACGCTTGACCTCAATTTGGTTTTGGTTTGGTGAAGATTTAAATTTAAAAAAACTAAATTTAAATTTGACTTATATCATTCTGCGCGGAGGCCGTAATATTTCAAAGTGGGCAAAAGTATATCTACGTAATATATGGGTAGGTATGTATAGAACGCGAGTGGGACGACGTTGGGGACTTAATGCGTGTTTTCCATTGAAATGTATTAAAAATATAGCAAGTGATATCTTTTAAAACTATTATTAATTAGGATAAAATTCTTGACATATATAGCTATGAAAAAGAGATTTGTTTTCGATATAAAAATATTACACACAAAAAAACATATATTTTTCAATAAAAAAACCAAATTAAATATTTGTTAAAATTAAATATATTAGTTAAAACAAGTTATTAAATTATGTTTTTAGTACTTATAATTTTCAATATTTAAAAATAGCTTCATATAATCTTTAAATCTTTAAGTGGATGCTAGCCTAATAATGCCAGAGGAGCTGTGCCGGCCGTCGCGTAAGACAAGGATAGAGAATAAGACGAAGGGTTGCTGCGAGACTAACAAAGTATAGAGTTTCTTAACATAGAAACGAGCGCAAAATAACTAGATGCTTCATATGCGCGCGCACCCATAAAGTAGCGCATTTAAAATAGACGCCAGAGAGGCAAACTTTCGATCAAAAGACTAGAATTTATGCCAATAATACTATTATATATATGACAATATATATATCAAAAAAATCGTAATTTTTTACTGATTATTTTCGTATAAGTTTATTTAAGTATAACTTTGTTACCATCGAGTTATTAACGTTTAAAGTTAAACTTGGAGATGGAAGAATTTTGTATCTCAATCTCGGTGCTTTTTGGTTGCGTCGTAACAATAGGAGCGAGAGGGGAGTTTCGTGCGCATCAAGTCCCGTATTACGTTGTACCTCGAGTTAGAGATAATAATTCTGATACTTTATGTGTGCTTTTGCTTCGAGAGGATATAGCGAGATAACAGTAACTTTTGTAATGTTCTATGTAGGTACGGCCTTCACTTATATACATATATACAAATTTAATATATTATTACTATCTAACTACATGTTGTATAGTATAGCAATGTAATAGTTTTAATTTTTGTTGTTTGTTCTACGCTTTTTCTTTATTACTATTTTTTGAGCACGATTATCTTTTGCAAGTTTATAATGAAGTTTCTTTCTTAATGATAATTGTCAATTATTATAGGTATATTCACGTTTAACGAAAGGGAAAATAATTCAGTTATTTTTTTATGTTATTAGACGCAAATCTTTTTGGTATTGGACCCAATTTGTTTTTCCATTATTGTTAACTACTTATTATAAATAAATTAACACTGAACCCAATTTTAAAAAGGGGATAAGATCCAAATAGTGGATTCATGTAATTTTTCTGCAATATTTTAAACGAAACACGCGAAATTGTTTTCTACATCGGGCTATCTTTTAATACCTTACGATTAAGGGCCAGAGACGTTGAGGATGTTGGCCCTTGGTTCCCCAATACATGATTTACGCGTTTCATTCCACTTTTGACCCATACTTATAATAAAACAATGGAAAAAAGAGAGTCTAAACCAGCCATTCTTAAAGTGTGTTCCGCGGAACCCTAGGGCTAAAATACTGCAAAAAATACCTACCAAAGGGAGATTATAAGGTTACATCTAAATATTTCAACTAAATATTACGTAATATTACATTGCAATATGATTATTCATAAATACATATAAATCAGTTTTTTATAATTATATTAAGGCTTTTTCCTTCGCCAAAAAAGTTTGAAAACCGCTGGTCTAAACGTACTATCGCTCTTGGCTCGCTTCGAAAGAAAAATACACCAATTTTCTACGTGATGAAGAAAGCGGAATATTTTGACCATCTGACTTTTTAAAGAGTTGGCTGATGATGATAATGACTAATTAGTCCAGTATGTTGTCCTAGAATGGTAGTTTTACCACTTTCAAGGGTTATTTGAAGTGATCTAGTCGTGTTTCGGGATCTATTTGAAAGCGCCTTGTAAATCTATTTGAATGGTGTACATTCGTCTTCTCAAGCCGGCGCAATGAAGGTGATCGTTGTCAGCATATCACGTAATAAAAAAAATCAAATTTGTGTTACCAGCCTTTTATTAATATTTTCTTTATTACTTTAAATCGCATCCCTGGACATTGACCCTAAACGTGTCGCTAAACCCCAATTTTTTTTCTCATGTAAATTAACTTTAAAAAAGGTTTTTTTTATAATTGTGAAAGTGAAAGGTCTGGAGTTCCTGTCCTGTTGTAACGCATGGGAAGTAACTGACACCTGTTTCCGGTGTACCTACCTACCATGGCGTAGAGCACGGTGGCTTCAAGGCTTCATTCATATTAACGTAAAAATGGTAATTTCGCTCATAGATAATTTAAAAATCAATTAAATTTTATTATAATTAACTTTCGTTCCGTAAATTTTGTGTCAGTCTCGTCGCGGCCACAAACTTTGTTTATAATAATAGAAACAAACGCAATACTAAGCCGCGGAAATTCTTTTGTTTTAATCTAAGCATATTTAAGTCTAGCAAACAAGCGAGTTATTAAAATTAGCTGCTACTATTCCTTCTGGTTAAGAATATGCACTTATAATTTTATGATTCTGATACATCAATAACGATTAATTGTCTTGTACTCTATATATATTGTATTTAATTATATTAGAAATGTTTCTTGTAAATGTTATAAAAGCATGTTTATTCTATGATACACTATATTTAGTTTAAATTTACAGCGCCATCTATTATGGAGTAGTCAATAAGTTAAGTTTACACTACTCAATACTAGGGCCGCTATTTCAGTTTGTTGAATTAATTGGTTTTGTCATAAATAACTAGATGGCGCTGCAAGATCTTTAAATTGTCTAATAACGTATTATTCGCATTGATTGTTTGAACTCTACACTTTTATAAAATGTGTTAAAGGGAAAATAAAACACCAACTATCATTCCGTATATGAAGATAATTATTATATATTTTTAAAGAACATGTAATCACCGTTAGCCGGCATTTATTAATAACGTGATAAACAATACAACTGTATTATAATAATGTAACAATAATAACTAATTTTATAATAGTTTTTGTCTATATATCGCGTATTATAGTTGTTCTTGCCAATTTAAAAAAATAAATAGTTTTTTTAGACAAAAACTTAAAAAGATCCTATAAACCTACAATCATGTCTATTTTCATTATTTTAGCCCGATGTTTCGACAGCTTTGCAGCTACTGTGGTTGAGCTGTAAGAAATACATAAAATAGACACGATATTTGTTTAAAATTCAATGAATGTTCATTTCACATCCACCCTACAAATGGAGATTCAACGAAAATTTCCAAAAAAAAAAAACTAATGATACATTTTATTTACGCTAATATATCAGACAAAAATTATATATTTCACGTGATTCTAAACACTTTGATATTTCATACAAAACATATATAAGTCGCTTCTATTCTGTAATATTTTGTCAAAGAGATAACTTCGACAAATAGAAATTGGTCATATAGGTAGGTACCTATAATATGTGATATTCGTAAAAATGTGAAACATGACTTATTATTATCAGTTAAACGAAATATTTTTGACATTTTATTAAACGATATATTATCTCCGATAATATTCATATTTTTCAAAAAGAAGTCTTCTTTTAAAAATTAATTCAGTAAATCGGTTGTTAAAACTCCCAGACGAGGTTTAGAGAAACAATTAAAACATATGGTTTTTCTTTTTTAAATCATATACCTATTTTTACGCCTATTCACGAACACATAATGGTTAATAATCTATATCAATTTTATACATTCACATTCAAAGAAACACAATTTTAACAAACAACAAATGTCTTCTTTTATTAATGTCTTCAGATAACTATTAAAGATAATTCTGCCAATGTGAAGTACTCGGGCAGCAGCCCAATAACCTTCATGTCAAAAAAAACTATCCACTAGAGATCCAGGAATAATTCTCCAGTTGTCAAATTTCTTTTTTTAAAGTTGTTGCTATTAAAGACAAAGGGTCGTGCCTATAGAGCCTGCGTTTAAAAAAAATTCAATCAAATAATGAATATGTTTCTTTGTATTTTCATGTATATTTTGACAAAATATTACAGTCAATCTATTATTACTACATACAATAACAAATCTACGACATGAGCGACAGTGTACCATTATAAGCCGTATTTTTTCTAATAAAATAATATTTTTAAATAGAATATATTTTAAATTAAAACTAAACAATAATTATGTAACAGGATATAGGATTAAATAGATTTTAAAATAAGCAAATAGGTTAACATTTTATGCGATTTTAATTATATTATATTTTAAAATTTAATTAAACATGTTTTTATTATAATAAAAAAATCCAATTTATGAAATTTTTTCAGTGCATTTTTTATTTTGAATTTATTTGTGAAGTTTATTAAAATATGGACAGTTTAAAGTTTAAAAAAAAATTAAAAAATTCATTCATTGGATTTTTTGGGTCTTGAATTATCACAAAAATATAATACATAGTTATTATAGAAAATTGTTATAAAAAGCACATTATTAAATATTACAATTATATGAGGGTACTTTATAAATAGCTGCCTTAAAAGGCCATTTTAGAATTGGTTCACTTGTCGATGGGACACCATCGCGAGCGGTTGTCAGCAATAAAATTTAAATTAACGCTTAACTAAATAGGTTATACTTTAACATTATACTAGCAATCGACCCTAGACGTCCGTCGTACGCAAAAGTTCAATTTATGAACAAGCACTATTATATGAAATAGCTCCCATTATGCCAGTGTATTTTGTTTTTGAAAACTGTACTTCTATCTCTTATGGTTTCCCGTAGTAGATCATTCAGATCCAGGAGGTTCGTGTAGTCGTGGTTAGACGTGACAGACAAACATATAGACTTCCATACATTCTGAGATACAATATAATTTATACTTATATGTTAAGGCAGTGCTCTATTATTTATTGACATATACAAAGCGATTTCTCATACCACAAAAATATAACTTCATTTTTTGCCAAACACGCTCTCTTTTAGGCAATGATATGACGAGAATAGCTATCAATTTATTATTTGTGCATGATATGTTTTTTTTTCAATATAAATTAAAAGGACTGTATTTCGAGCGCCTAACTAAATTAAAAAAAAAAAATGTCAGTAAGCTTTTTTAGGCTGTTCGTTATACTTTATATTATAATTAGTTATTATTTAATAGCAACAAATATTTATTTAATAATTGTTATTTATAAAAAGAAACCCTTGTCTAATAACGCTCGTATATCGTCGTTTGAAATCTATGCCTCGCATCTGACGTTGACAGTTCAGTTTAGAAATTACACAATTTTAATTTTAACTATTTATAAAGTTATAAGGTTCTTAAATAAATATAAATTGCTATTAAACTCATAGACATACACACATACTCATAAGCGCTAAATAACAATAATTTTAGGCTTTTTACCGCTGTTATATACATTGAGTTAAATATACAAAATAGACATAATATTAGACTCGCATGCGATACGAATCGTTTTTGTGTTTAAATCGAACTGATTCGAATTATTTTAATGCGCAGTTTAAATGACGCGGCTTATATCGCATATTTAACTCAATGGCCTAGGTTTTAAGTTATGTTTAAATAACAAACAACTATATCTATGTAATACTATATCTAATAATAACACACGCCTATTTTTTAAACAGTGAATAATTTCATAGCATAATGTAATTCATTTTCTAACATAAGTATATTTGACTAAAATAGAAGATATATAATATATAGACACCAAGTAAGGAGTTTAAGACCGGTTCAGACGAATCCATTCTTCTGGAGTTTTCGATCGAGTCGAATGAGAAAAGACGATTAAAATGTTTAAACTAGCTCGCGAAGACGTCACTTCATTCATTTGTTATTTATGTTATATAGATTTGGTGCGTTGAAAATGAATATTCTTTTTTTAAATATTCGTTTTCTTTTGTTTCAATAAACAAAAGAAATCAGGTGTTATGTGTTTGCTTTCCAATAGATTACATTTGTTTAATAACTTATTCGAGTTTTAAATTCAATCGAAAAATATCCGTCGAGAAAGAGAGTCATACTACTAAATCGAATTCTCGATAATTAATGAGAAAATCCCCTTTCGTCTAAACTGGCCTTGAATTGCCTTGCACTAATTAGGAATTGTGTTTAGAAAATATAAAATAGGATATTGCTTCTTTCTTTATTAACGAGTGCGTCCTTTATAACTTAGAATATTCAAAAATAAGTATTGGTTCAATTTTATTGTTATACGTTGTAGAAAATATTAAGTTATTTTTCTCTTAGATATCTATTCGAAATCGACTCTTAATATTGAACGAAATATTTTTCAAATTATTCAGACTTGTCAAATTATTTAAAAAAACTTTTCACAACGCATTTATTAAGAAATAAACTAACACACATGCCTATAAAAATTTAAATTAAAAGAAAATAAAAATAGGGAGAAATAAAAAATAAAAAAATAAAACAAAATATAAATAATTTATTTTAAGTATAAAAAAAAACTAAAAGTAAAAACGCAATTTCTTTTGTGGTGATGTTAAGCGATGATAAGTGGTAAAGTAGCAGATGATATGATGATGTAGTGAGGTGATATGACTTCAACACTTAGCTTTCAACTTTGTTACAATACCGTTCCCGGCAGGTCCTCTTCCTGTTGAAAACAAAAACAAATTCAGTATCTTTAAGTATAATACAAATCTATATTAATATCACTGTTATTATAAATCAAACGGGAAACGTCAATTTGCTAGCAGCTACTTTTACAATCTTGAAAACAAAACAAATGACGGTTTAATAAATTCGGTTGATCTAAGGATTCTTTTTTCAAAAATATCTTTATATAACAAAAGAAATCGAAATTCATATCTATTGTATGTCGATTAGAAAAAAGAAGTAACTACACTATTACTAGCACAACTGATTTTGATGTAATTTACTCCAGATTACTTACTGCAAATATATTATTGCATGATTATTATATTAATCAACTCCAATTTTAATCATTTTCTCAAATAATTAATATTAAACCAAACAATTAATCACGCAAAAAAAACAACTCCATTCTCAATACCTTTTATCATAAATTACCCAAACAATTACATTGTTGTCGCAGTCTACTGCGATCAGATCGTCTGCCAGAGTCAGGTCTACTGTTAGTGCATTTTCTGCAGCTTCTTCGTCCTCTATGGGCTCCTTGCAGGTTTGCATATCTAATATTCGTTTGTTCTGTCAAAGTTATTATTTTTTTATTAGTATTTTAATGATTTTTATAACCACTGCAGTTTGAAAGTGAGAACCAAAGAAGTATATTTTAGGATTTTTGTAATTAATATGTGTTTGTGATATGTTATTTTTACTTTTCGTTTGTTCGTTGATTATTAAAAGGAGTACTAGTATAAATTTTGTAAAAGAATTTTTTTGATAGGATTATGAAAAAAACAAACTAGTTCACACAATCAATTAATTTTCTAAAAATAAAGAGTCAGTTTCTCACAAATAGGGGAATCGGGAATCTCAAATAAAAAGTAAATCTATAAATACAATTATAGTTTTCAGAAATAAATATATGTTGGATTATAACGAATGGTCTCCAAAACATTGTCCAATCTCACCTCTGTCTTAAGTCTATTCAACAATGTATCACGTTCCTTCTTCAATGTGTCTTTTGTTCTCGTATCATCTTCATCCAGCACTCCTTTCATTTCTAATTCCGCTATATGAGAGTCCTTTTCACTTATGGAAGCTTCCAAAATTTCTTGGCTGTAAATTGAAAACGGACCTCAGAATGTGGATGACAGATCGAGAGGCATATTCCGAAAATATCAGAGGAAGAACATCTACAAGAAGTGACTTCCAGAATCCACCTGCTATTATTGGAACATGACAGTTTATAATATACCCAAATCTAAAACTCGGTTAACGAAAATTGATATATCTTGCTTACATAGAGTGGCTAAGTTCGTTGAGCTGCGTTTCTCGTTGTACCCAACACGTGGCTAACATCTTCTCAGTTGACTTTATTTTTTTCAGTAGCGGACCACAAGTATCGCAATTCATAATTGATGCATTCTGTAATGACCTGATCCTTTGTTCCATTTTTTTCATCTGTTGAAAGTTTATTAAAATTATCGGATGCTGGTCTAGTAAATATAATTAAAAATATATTTAAATATAATTTACCTTCTGCAACGTCTCAATTCTTCTCTGTTCTTCTTCATAGAACACCTTCTCTCTTTCAGCTGCTATTAAGAAAGATTCCTTCAAAGCGTCTTCCAATTCGAAAATCCTATTATCTTTAAAGTCAGCATGAGCACTACCACATTGTCTGTTAACAATACGTTCCAATTCATTTATCCTAGCATCTTTACTCCGAACAACAGCCAACAATTGTTCGAATTCGGCTATATTATTATTTTCCCTTAAAGCATCTTCCAAAATAGATATACAGCGTTGCTGCTCAATAATCTTTGAGTTTTTAATTCCAATTTCTTTGGCTTGTTCCGAAATCTTTCTTGACAGTTTATGGACGTTAGCATTTGCTTTGCCAGCCTGCTGATGTTCTTCCTTCCAAATACTTCCTAAGTCATTGTAACTTTTACTAAATCTCCCTTTATCTAACCTATCGACTACTTTACCACTCTTTTGCAATTCAAAAAAGCTTTTGCTTTGCTTTATACTACTTAACTCTTGACTGTCTGATATTTTGAGTATTTCGGACAATATTAAAGATGACTCGTTCAATTCGATCTCTAAGTCAATTATTTTCATTTTACTTTCCTTGAGGTTTAGTTTTAAATCATTTTGATATCTTTCGCATTCTTTCCTTGCTTCATGTTCGAGTTGTTTTGCTCGTAATAACTCCTAATTGCAAAAATTGGGACGAAAATAAGATAACAATTAATCGTTATGTTTAATACTAATTATTTAGAATGTTATTGTTTAGGTAATAAGTGTAAGTAAGAAAAGGGACATCAACTGGACAAACTCTTCTAAATAATATAATAAAACTTACTTAAATGTTTTAATTAATTAATTCAGATGAACACGTGTATATATTGGTATTACTTTGTCGACTTAAAATACTAAACCGCTGTGCATAATGTGAATTCGATTATGACTTAATGACAACCGTAGACTAGATAAAGATGAAATTATTGCTTTTCTTCATGTCTTTGTATTAATTGAACACCATTAATAGTTATATTAAATACGTAGGACGATAAATAGTAAAATTAGTTTAATACTAAAAACGTTTTGAAGTAGAAATCGCTAATGGCGTGATTGTTAAACAAAATGAAAGAGCAAACAATAGACAGTCTTGGTGCGAAAATATTTAGAAAAAGCTTTTGAGGAAGCCAGCGGGTCCGGCCTGAAGTACCAGGGTTGCATGAAAGAGAAAAGTTTATTTGTTAGTATTATTAATTTACTAAAGATAATAAGACAAAAGATGTCTGTTACAAAGAAATGGCTGTAGGCAGAACTCTCCTTTGCTATGTCATTGACATGACGCGTCACTGTTTATTCCAAGTTAATCCCGAAATGTGATAGACCACTTATCACTTCACCATCGAAGCTATGTCGATCTACCTACTATTATGAAATTCAACGCAATGAATTTGAATTTGAATTAAATTTTAGTGGTTGTATTAGGAATATTTAAGTCATATTTACCTCTTCTTTTTGTGCTTGCGCATGCTGCTGACTCTTTAGTTTTGCCTGAACATTTCTCAGTGATCTGAAATTGAATTATTTTTATAATTATTTTGCGTGCTTTAAATTCTCTCTGTTATAACTTAGGTGTAAAAGGCAAGGTACGTACTGTTGCAATTCCATAATTTGCTTTTCCTTCTGATTCTGTTCCTCCTGGCTCATCTGTACTAATTGCAACAGTCGTTCTGTTTCTGTAGTCAGTCGCTTTGATTCTTCTTTGGTCTGGTCTAATTGCTGCTTCGCATGTTCTGCCTCTTTCTGGGCATCAGTTAGTTTCTTGTTCAGTTCCGTTACAGCAGCCGTTGTTCCACCAGCCTAGATTATTTCAATCAAAATTTTAGTACATACACTATATTTTGGTCTTTAAAAAATCAGAACAAGACGTAGATTTATAATTAGAAAATCAGTAATAGTCCATTTTTGTATCAGATTCTTTGATATTCTATATTTCAGTCCTATATGTCTGTTGCCTATTCAGTCTCTTGTATATATTTTTTTTAATTTAGAATCTAAATTATAAATTACAGTACCTTCCTCAAAGATGCTTCCATTTGGTCCATTTGCTCTTTTCTCTTCTTTAACTGTCGATCTAATTCCACTAGCGACTTCTCCTTCTCTTCAACGTCTTTTCTCTTATGTTCTACGGTTTTTCTTTGTTCGTCAAACTGTCTTCTTTGGTCTTCTAACTTTTTAAATTCTTCTTGGAGTTGTTTCCTCGCTTGGGCAGTGTCGTCGCCAGCTTTCGGGTTCTGTGTACCAGCTGTTTGAAGTTTCTTGTTCGCTTCGTGAAGATCGAGCTGTTTATTAAGAACTAAATATTATTATTTTATTAGTGGTGTGATTTAGTGGTTGTAAGATAGTTTGTTTTTTTACAATGATGATTTGAATTGTGGATTTTCAAAATGAAAAAGAATTGTTGTAACAAATGAAAGAATATATTGTTTTTTTTATTATTGAATATACCTTATTGTTTTGAAAAAAAAAACAAGAGTTAATATTTAAACGAATGTCATGCATATAGACGATTTTAGAAATAAAAATAAAACGATAAAATTAATTTTTGTACAAATAATTGAAATAAAAGCAGCCCTTAACGTCACTTAACAAAAGCTGCTTATTATAAAGCAATAAAAATGATAATAAAATTCAAATTTGAAAATTGCGACAATTTAATTTTTTATTTAAATATATCTTTATTATAATTTATTCACGAGGTTCTGCAACAATACACAATACAATAGCAGTGGTGGCTGAAATGTAAATAAAAGAAGACAATTATAAACTTTAGAAGCCAAAACGTAATTTGCTGGACCATTATTATGTTCGAAATAACCTACAATAAGTGCATATTCTAGATAAAGATGCAGCAAATTACCAAACACTTGAACACAACATAGAACATTCAGGAGATCAGTATCACGATGATGAAACTAATAAAACAACAAAACAATTTTATGAAGGTTGGAGGACATCCGCGAGATAGGCTGTGCGGATGGCATGCTACTATATGACCGCCGACGATGAAAAAACATAATATATAAACGAATGAACGGCGTACAGAAATAAATACTACACGGAGACACCGGTGCATGGTGAAGCAGACAATACAGCTTGCGCCGCAAGGGTGGTTCAATTGAGACATTGGAACTTAAATGTTTATATTTATATCAATGTCATTACGACATCTCGATTCAACCACCGTCAGCCGTCGCTACAGCCTCTCGTCGCCGGGCGATCCTCCAACTGACCTGGCTCTTCTCCAGCTCCTGCACCAACATCTCCAGCTGAGACTGACATCGCTCACGTTCAACTGCGAGCGACCGCGCCTCTGCCTGTGCTGCCTCCAGCTGCTTCTGTACTTCGCGGACGTCGGAAGGTCCACGACCACTCATTTGCTGTAATTGTTGTTGGCTCATCTGGAACTGTTTCTCCAAAGATTGTAAGCGCTGTTGACACTCTGCTAACGCTCTCTCTGCTGCGATTGCTTTGGTCTTTTCAGCCTCGACGACCGCTCGCCATTTGTCAACTTCGCCGACTTCCTGAGATTTCTTTTCGGCTTTCTCTGCTCTTTGCCTAATAATGTCTCTTTCTTTTGTGAGAGCAGACACTTGTTGTTGAAGTTTAGAAATTTCAAGATTGCGGTTTTCAAGGACGGATTTTGTACCGCGTTCAGTATCTTGTGCCATTTTTCTTTGTTCTTCCTTCAATCGTCGTACCTCTTCACGCTGCTTCTGAAGCTCCGTTTCGGTGGAATTCAATTCTCTCTGGAAATTGACGAGCATATCCTGAGACTTTTCTAATTGAGCGACGAGTTGATCCCTTTCTATAGTTAATTGCTTGGTGTCTGCTTCTAATTTGACTATTTGCTTCTCAATAGCGTCAGCCTGTTTGTCTCTCTGTTCTAATATAGATGCCATTTTTTCTCTATCTCTTACAGATTGCGCTAACTCTTGTTGCAATTTAACTAGAGTCTCTTGTGTTCTGTGATCCAGCGTCCTCTGTTGTTGTTCCACACTGCGTCTTGTGTTTTGAATCTCAACTCTTAACGCATCTCGCTCCTGTTCAATTTGACGCATTTCCAAAATAGTACGCTCAAGTCGCTCATGCATGCGCCCTAATTCGTTGGTCATTCTATCATACTCCATGCGAGTAGCCTCATTTGTTTCCTGATATTTAGATAAGTGGATCTGTGACTTTTCTAATTCTTTCGCCAATCTACCGGCTTCCATTTCTGTGGAATCTCTAGCTTGTATAGCCTTCTCTAATTTGTCTCTCAAACGCTCTATTTCAAGACGATCTTCTGTTCTTGCCTTATCACCGGCGACAGCTTGCAACTTCATGCGTTCAATCTGTTGGAGCTCACCTTTGAGTCTCTCATTATCTTTGTCTAGTTGGTCAGACCTTAACTTTAGTTTTTCACAACGATCACGGAATTTCTCGCACTCAATATGAGCCCGTTCTAAGTCGGTGCGCTGTTTGTCGAGGGCAGTTGTAAGCTTCGTCACTTCTCCTTTTGATAATTCCAGTTGAATGTTAAGCTCGTGGAATTTAGTTTCAGCCTGTTCTTTATCCGCTTGAATCTTCTGGACCTCGTTTTGTGCTAACTCGTATCGCTCGCGATATTTATCAATATCAGTTTGTAATCGTGTAAGTTCCGTATTCCATTTATCCTGTTCGAATTGGTATTTACCTCGTAGACCTTCCACCCTTTCGAGTTCTGATCGTAGTCGGACCACTTCCTCTTCTGATTTGCGTGCACGCTCCAAGTCCAGTGTTGTCTTCTCCAGACGCGCTCGCAGCCGCTCGACCTCAAGTTTTGTTCTTTCGTGTTCTTCTTTCGTGTCGTGATATTTGCCATAACGAGCCGCGTACCGATCGGCTTCTTCTCTGGCACCGCTTGCATCTTGTTTAACTTTATCGAGCTCTGCCTGTACCCGTCTGAGTTCTGACGATACTTTGTCCTGTTTATCGTACATTTTTTCAAGTTCGATTTGTACTCGCGCCATTTCTTCTTGAGTTTTTTCATTGGAAGCCTGGGCTTTCCCGCATTGCGTCATAGCTCTATCGTACTCGAATTGCAAGCGTTCATTATCTGCGACGAGTTTTTCTTTTTCAGCTTGCAACCTTCTCAATTCTATTTGGCTCTTTTCGTATCTTTCCCGAACCATTTCGATGTCCACGCTCATCCTATCCATGTCTTCCTTAGCTTTCTCTTCTTGCTCCTTAGTTCTACCGAGTTGTAATGAAGCGCGATCATACATTTCCTGCAATCTAGATAACTCATCCTGTAATTTTCTTTGATCTTCACGAGCTTTTGTTGACATGTGGACATTTTTCTCCAGCTCTAATTCGATACGATCTTTGTCAGCTTCTAGAATGTCTAGTTTGTTTTGGAGGCGGTAGATTTCGTTTTGGGACCTGGAATAAGGGATAAAGATGTCAAATTTGTTCATTATATAACCTAACACCGACACGACATGATCACAATCACGAGACAACATAATTAGTAAATACCTATCATACTTCTCTAGCATTTTTTCATATTCTTTGTGCGCACTTTCCTTTTCTTCTATGGTCTTTTGTGTGGAATAGAGAGCTTTGTCTAACTTTTCTTTTAGTATTTCCAATTCTGTTAATGCGTCATCACGCTCCATCTGCAATGTTGACAATAGGAGGCTATTTATTATTGGTCAAGGTGCCGTAATGCTTTGTTATTGCAATAACAAATATCTATGTTTAGACTTGATGCATTATTTTCTTTTAATTTAAGGATTTTATGCAACGTTTATTTCTCAATGAATTCTAGCTATATTGTAATTAAAATAAACATTAATGGTTAGTTACTTACAGTAAGTTTCTGATGCTGCTGATGTGCTTTTTCCCATCGTTCTCTCAAAACATCAAGTTCAGTTGCTGCAGAGTCCCTGTCTCTTGCTGCACGAGCTGCAGCGGCCGATGCAGCTTCAGCTCTCTCACGACAGCTTGCAGCTTCTGCTAATGCTGCATCACGTTCCTTTTGTACTCGTGCCATTAGTGACTGCGAACAATTTATGCTATTTTTATAATAATCCTTCATGTGACCACCACCAAGTCTAGGCTGATACTCGGTGCAAGGAAACCCCTTCAATATATCCCTTCCCTTCAATATACATATGTAGGTATTTATTTTAAGAAATAATAAAATAATAGATTGCTACCTACCCCTTTCTGTTAAGTTTATAAACGTATGTATAAAAGTTCCGTTATATAAAAGAAAAAAAAAACAAAAGAAGCATATGTTTTAAAATAAGATTCTCAATAGCGCGAGATAAATTTAAACATTTCAAATATAGAATGTCGTGTCAAAGTTTCCTCCAACTGCAAGACAAACAAGTGCCTATTCCCATAAATAGATAAGAAATACATCTAAAACCCATCCATTAGACATTGTAGGTCTAGCTAACTTTAACCTGGATAGTCTAATTCGAAAATAAGCTAGTGTTCCATTATAAATTAACTAAAACTATCTATTTTTATTTCAGTATCCATTGAATTATTAACCATACTAAACCTTATTTACCAATTTTAATATATGTTGAGAAATAAAAAACTATATGTTACCGAAAAGGGATCGAATCTTAATTTGAATGTCGCGCTATAAAATCGATAACCTCTACATCCGAGAATAGATATAGGTCATTGATCTATTTTCGTTAAAACAACTACACAAATTGACAATTGACAAAGAAATTAATTCACATCGATCTTAAACGTAATAATATATTTATTTTTAATTTTAGTACGTATTTCAAATGTCATATTTAACTTTGGCATTCATGGTTGAAAACATCGCCTTTGAAATTAAAAAAATAAACGTCAAACTCTGTTCGATCGATTTTCATTTGAGGTTACAAAGTTCGCGCACGGATTTCGGGAGACGAATTGTGAATAGAATATAACTAAGAAATGTCGTGGTTATTTGGTTATAGCACTAAACCTCCTCAGCCGCCTACGGATGATCAACCAACCGAGGGCGGTGCCGCGGCACCCCCAACTAACCTAACAAAAGCTGAAAAAAGAGCCATGGAGGCTTACAGATTTGATTCTAGTGCCTTAGAAAGAGCAGCTCAAGCCGCTAAAGAGTTAGAAAGATCTAGTAAGTAGACATCGTCTGCATTCTTATCATTTTAACTTTGGTTATTGCATAATATTACAAATCATAACCTTACAAAAGCATATGTATTGTTGATGTAGAATTATGAATTAAAACTGTAAATTAAGTGTTTCGTTTAATTATCAGCTATCGTTTGATAGACATATAAACGATTATAACAACAGTAAAATATAGTTTGATTGTTAAGGGATTGGCCGGAAAATTTCATCATTATTAACTTTATATTAATTATATATTTTATTTCTAACACTATAACTTTATCTATATACACTATAACATAAGTAAAAGTACAAAATCATTCATATTGTATTTTTTTATATATGCAAATTTGAAACATACAATCCTGAGTTATTGGCTGATTTCGAGTAAACTAGCAGAATTGTATAAGACATTTGGTTTTTAACAGATTACTAGTAAGAACTATTAAAGAAACATTGAGTAGTTACAGATAATATTATATGATTATATTATAAAGGGAAAGTAATCAAAATAAAAAGGCGAGACTAATATATTATTCTACTTCTGCAATTACTCAGGGCATGCTAAAGAAGCGCTGGATCTTAGTAAGCTGCAAGAGGCAACCCGCCAACAGGAGCAACTCGCAAAAATCAAAGAATACGAGGCCGCCATTGAACAAACAAAAGTTGAACAAAAAAGGGTCGATTATGAAGAGAGACGGAAAACTTTACAAGTTGGTTTTTATACATGTTATGTTAATTTAGGAGATTGACTAGGTACCTATGTTTTGGATATAGATTGGGAGTTTTAAAGCAGGCTTGTTGCCTTACTATGGTGTTACTGAAACAGTCAATCTAGAAAACCTTTGATGTATATATTTGAAGTACCTCTTTAGCTTATGTCAAGCTGTATCCAAGGTTATAGTGGCTTTTCTTATATATTATCAAAAGTATAATATATTATTTTATATATATACATTTTTGATACTGCATATTAGTATATGTAGTATATGCAGTAGTTATATATTTAGTTACTATTAACTAAGTTTAATGCTGTTCTTATCTCTGGTAGCCTATTTATGCTGGCCATTGTACTTTTGTTTTTTGTTTTTTACTTAGGAAGAAACAAAACAGCATCAAATGCGGGCACAATATCAGGATCAATTAGCTAAGAAGCGTTACGAAGAACAGTTAGTGATGCAACAGAAATCACAAGAAGACATTTTGCGAAAGTAAGTTTCTAATTAGTTCTAATTCTAATACAAAAATGACAAATTTGTTGATTGATACAATTAATTACAGGCAAGAGGAGAGTGTCGCAAAACAGGAAGCAATGCGGCGTGCGACGATCGAACACGAAATGGAGCTTCGGGAGAAGAATAAATTAAAAACAATTGAAGCCGAGGCGAAGGCAAGAGCAAAGGCCGAAAGGGAAAATAGAGATATAACTTTGGAACAAATTAGATTGAAGGCTGTGGAACAAAGAACTACAATTCTGGAGAGTATCAAGTAGGTTGTTTTGCTACTAATACATTAACACCATATTAACATCAATAAAACAAGCCTCCTTTAAGATAAACACTAGACCAGCGGTTCTCAAACTTTAAAAACAAACTCAAACAAACAAAACAAAAGCCTTAATATAATTAAAAAAAACTGATTTATATGTATTTATGAATAATCATATTGCAATGTAATATTACGTAATATTTAATTGGAATATTTGGATGTAACCTTATAATCCTTTGGTAGGTATTTTTGCAGTATTTTAGCCTTAGGGTTAAGTGGAACACTGAGAATGGCTGCACTAGACCATCGTATTGGTCAACTTACAGTAGAATCACCCTGTTAGGATCACTAAACGATTAGCTAAGACATGTAGGTAAACTAATGAATAATATTAAACAGGACTGCTGGCTCGGTGATTGGCACAGGTGTCAATGCATTGGTGACAGATTGGGACAAAACAGTGGCGGCTGTCGGAGGATTGTCTTTGTTAGCGCTTGGTGTTTATACAGCGAAGGGAGCTACTTCTGTTAGTGCGAGATTTATTGAAGCTAGGATCGGTATGTAGATTGCTTTCACTATTGGACATATTGGAGGCTTTACAATTTAAGTTAGTAGGCTATATGTATACATATACCTTCAGAAACAACATATATGGGTTGTGGATATTTCTAACTAGGTCATTACAATCACATGGGTGTCAGTGATTGGTCATATAATTTTTCTTTCTCCAGGCAAACCGACATTAGTAAATGAAACGTCGAGATTTTCACTACTGGAAACCCTGAAGCATCCAATTATAACGACATCTAGAGCCATAGCGAGTTTCAGGAAGCCGACAGACGCGTTGGCCGGCGTCGTCTTGTCGCCCGGTTTGGAAAGACGTGTACGTGATATTGCTATTGCGACCAAGAACACGAAGATAAATAAAGGATTTTATAGAAACTTGATGATGTATGGACCGCCCGGTACGGGGAAAACTTTATTTTCTAAGGTGACTTTTAAATTTTGTGATTTCTCTAAACTAAGGTTGTATCCCACCTGTCCTTTCTTCATGAAACTTAATACATAATAAACTTTAATTGGTTCTAATATCTTTTTAGAAATTAGCTAAACATTCCGGTATGGACTACGCCATATTGACAGGAGGTGACGTAGCACCAATGGGTAAAGATGCAGTGGCAGCTATACATAAAGTATTCGATTGGGCTAACACTAGTAGAAAAGGTAATTTTCATATGCGTTATATATGAGTGGTTGATATGGTCAAAAGGAATAATTCTATTAGAGACTAATTATTTTCAGGTGTACTCCTATTCATAGATGAGGCGGACGCGTTCCTCAGAAAACGTTCCTCGGAACGTATTAGTGAAGATTTGAGAGCAGCACTCAACGCTTTCCTATATCGTACTTCGGAACAAAGCACGAGGATCATGTTGGTGTTGGCAAGTAATACTCCTCAGCAGATCGACTCTGCTATTAATGATAGGATGGACAAGATGATTGAGTTTGGTCTTCCGGGGCTGGAGGAACGGGAGCGGTTGATCAGACTGTATTTTGATAAGTTTGTGCTGCAACCTGCTTCAGAGGGGAAGAGGTGAGTGACTGTTTCAATGTAATGAGGAATCGGAAACTATAAGAGTGTAACAAAAGATAACCCTAGTCTGCCAATGATTTTAGAATTAAGTAATGCGTTTATTACAGGCGCCTGAGTGTGGATCAGTTCGATTACGGTGCTCTGTGTGGTGAGCTGGCGGCGCGTACGGCCGGCATGTCGGGGCGAGCTTTATCCAAGCTGGGTGTTTGGTGGCAAGCGGCTGCGTACGCATCAGATGATGGAAGACTCACACGGAACATGTGCATCGAGATATGCGACGAGGCGGTTAAAGATCATAGGCAGAAGGTGAGTTTGATTTATGAGACATTAATGGTTTGTGTTTTCTTTTATTATATTAATTAATAGTATACATAGAGTTTGTAAGTCAAAACAATTCGAAAATAAAGCTTTTCATAACATGCGGATTGTTATTTCAGATGGAGTGGTTATCGGAGGAAGAGAAGAGTCGGAGTATGATGCCATATTTACTTGAGATGCCAGCTTCAAGCGAGAGTGCCGAGTATGTCAAACCAAAATCAAATGACTCTGCTAAAATTGAAATTATTGTCGACACAGATACAGTGGGGAAGACTAAAAAGGGAAAGAAATAGAGTAAGAGTGGAATGGAGAGGGAGACGAATAGATATGCCATATGTTAGTAAATTTTAGAGATGTAATTGTTTTGTACGTCTGTGTAAAATAATATCAAATGTGTGTGTGTGTATCTTAATAAAATGGTTGTTGTTATAATTATAATTATTTGAGTGATATATAGAGGCGTACAAAAAAATTACGTAATTATTTTCTTCGCTTGCATCAAATTTAATGCAAGCGTGTTAAAAACGGAGAGTTAGTGAATGTAATAGTTGTCAAATGCAAGCGTACAAAATGATGACGTAATTATTTTCGATGCTTGTTTGTAGATACTTGAAACTGAATTGCTAAGGTTAATTGAGTGTAATATTTATTGATATGCAGGCGTACATAATAATTACTCGTAGTGTAAAATAGGAGGTAGTTGTCAATCGTATGCAATGTTAGTTTATAAGGGGTAGGCACAACTGTTAGAATTATTCTAGAAACTATGCTCAGTGATTCGTGTTTGATTGTGGTTTAGACCAAAGATGCTTTTGTTTTGCTCGAATTTGTATTAAAATTATGTCGAAAAATAATGTTATATTTTATTTAATTTTTGTATTTGACATAAAATTAAATTCGCACCTACCTACCTAAATGAGAGGAAGAATAACACATACATAGATACCCAAAGTATTGTGTGTTGCCGCGATTTTTTAAATTTTATATCAAATGAAAAAAGGCGCAAGAAGCAATGACAGACTAAACGACAGTTTACTTCTTAAATTCTCCAAGGCTTTGGCTCTAGAATTTTGAAGTATCAATTTAATTATACATTTCTCTCAATCACTATGAATTCAATTGTTGATTATAAAAGTTTTTTTATGATTACTTATTTAAAATTCCTTTATGTCAAAAAATATTATTTATTTTTATAATTAATAAAAGCTCCAGTGACCTTGTATAACCTTAATGATTAAAATTCGTATATGAAGTGACTTCCAGAATAGTAGAAAAAGTGATTCTTGTAGCTTACGTTTTAAGCTTGGCGAGCTGTTGCGGTCACTAAAAATTTACTTTATATTTTTAAATATTTAATTGCGAACACACGGTGATTTTCAAATGGATACAGTTTTTGTAGGTATATAAGCGATAGAAAGAGAAATTATTGTAGTGTCGTGAACGGCAAAGGAGATATCTCAACTTCGACAAATGAACGTAGAATATATCTATCCCTTTCCAATGATTTTTCAAAGTCCAATCTGTATCCATTTGAAGATTGTCGACTGTACACAAATGTAAGGGAAAGAAAATGTGTTTAAAATTTGTGTTCAATAAATATTTAAGTGTATTTTATCTAGTTAAAAGTCTTTTTGCGGGTTACTATTGTGTAAGTATGATATTTCACATATTACACCTTGAATTAAAATTAGGATAAGCCGCAAAAAGTCTTTTTAACCAGTTGGGTATTCTGTTTTTTTGGCATAATAGTGTAAATTGGTGTTTGTTGGTTTACAAATAATATATATTTGTATAATTGATTGTAACGAAAGATAAAAGCATAGTCTGCTTTTTATTTTTGTTGTTAAATATATAAATTACTAGTTTATGCGTTGTTTTATTTTTCTTATTGTCAATAGACGAAAAATTATGAATCATTGGTAATAAAACACTACTGAAGTCAAATAGTACTATAGGACATTTGGCAGAGAAAGGGAAATTTTGTGGCTTCAAGGAAATAGAGCAACTGGTCTAGACGGTTTGGCGGCGGTCGCCAAATTACTACATCATGGCGCCGCGTATTGCGTAATATGCATTTTCACATAAGAATTTTCACAAATAGTATATAACAATATTAAAAAACTAAAAGAACACGCACACTAACTTTATCTCTTTTACTCCACTACACAGGATCTATAAAAGAATTTATAAATCCTGGCGGTCCTAATAAGGATAATGGGAAACTGTTATTAAATTATTGCATTGTCATCGATCCTTAATTCGTATGCAAAGATTCAAATTAATCAGACTTCTGGAAATTGGTGAAAATTATGCTCAAAGATTCCGTTACATACATACATACAACTCAAGCTAATAATAATAAATAATAATAAAAAATCGTGTTAAAAAGCAACACTCAGATATATTTAAGGAAATTAATACAGAATAAACTTAATATAACGGTTTCCTCGATTTAACGAATTTTTCGAAATCCCCTCGAAATGCCCGTAAGAGCTAATGCAAAATATACATTACGAATACATTTGTTAAAAAGAATTATAACGAATTTTCAATCTTTGAAAAATATCAAAAGATAGTATTATTTACCTCTATTTAACGTAATTGTTCGCTATAACAGAGAAAGCAGATTAGTACCTACGTAAAGCTGAGATTAATATTTTTTTTAATCTTATTAAAACGGCCTCTGTATAACGAACCTCATTGTAACAAATTACTTGATATAACGAATTATTTTCTGATTCCCTTCAGTATCGTTATACCAAGGTTGCATTGTATCAGATATGAACTATTCTTTTTACTCATTGACAATTTTTTTAATAAAGGATTTGAATTGATCTTTATTAACGGGCTTGTTTCGTTGAAAAACGTTTGGTTTTGATTAATTAATGTGCAGTTTAGAACTGACCAATGTTGTATAAATATATTTTACTCGACATAATTTTTTTTTAAGTGTAAATGGAATAAGACTTCCATTCTAGAATTTTAATTTAAAATGGTTATATTTATAATCAAATTGTCCAAAATAGTCCATACATCTAGTCTTCGATTTAGTATGTTAATTTTAAGACATTCTTTATTTGCCATTGTCAAAGTAATTATATTTGTATTAAATATTTAATTTAATTTAAAAAATAATATATTGTATTGCATACAACTTTATACATTGTGTTTTAAATATCATGTATTATTCGTGTAAACGTCTTGAATTATTTATCTCAGGCATATGCACGGATATTTGATGGATCCATAATTAATACACCGCCTCCACAAATTTCTAGTTTCCAAATAATCTCGTTGTAGCACCGACTTACCTGCGTTTTATCATTTTTGTCTCTAAACCGTTCGCAATCTAATTGAGCGGTGTCACGTTCTTTCTGCAACCTTCCTGCCTGACCCAATGCTTTATCAAGTTGCGATTGCAGTGATTCGAAATCATATGATTGCTTCTCACGGTCTACTTGGAGCTGGTGACAAGAAAACATATAACTGTTAATATATTTTTACATAAAATACAATGTAGTAAAAATTATTTATGTACACACGGCGATTTTTAAATGGATACAGTTTTTGTAGGTATATAACCGATAGAAAGTCGCGGTGTCGTGAACGGCAAAGGAGATATCTGCATCCCTTTCACACATGCCTCAACTTCGACACGATAAGAATATAGTTATCCCTTTCTAATGATTGTTTTTTCCAGTTCAAACTCCAATATGTATCCATTTGAAGATTGTCGACTGTATTATATTAGGCAGTTGTCATCAATAAATAATTTGGTACGAACTGTCAAAGTGACAGATGTGAATTGAATGTCACTTTGACAGCTCAAATGGATACTTTAAGCAATACTAATAACCCACATACCTTTCTATTGTCCGCAGCAGACTTGTCAAGCTTCTCTTGGAGTTTATCGATTTCAGAATGGGCTGCATCTAGTGCGGCTTGCAGTTTATCCTGTTGCAATTGAGCTTTGCCAAGTGTCGCTTGAGTTCGTTCTAATTCTTCGCGTGACTTATCTAGTTCTGCTATCGCTTTGTCTCGTTCAGAATGGAGACGACTTATTGAAGATTGTAATCTGTTTAGAAATTTATTATTTATTGTTATGTATGTAATTATTTTCTACAATACTTTCTTCTTCTTTATTAATGGCTTCAGATGTCTAACGAAGAAAATTCTGCCAATGTCGAGGGCAAAAACCCAATAAGAGATTACAAAATTTTAATTCACACGTAAAATCTCGTCAAAAAACCTATGATCTTTTTCCTGTTTGATAAAGATAATTCTCGAATGTGTAGTATTTGGACAAAAGCCCCATAATAAATTATAATTTTTTTATACACACATAAACTATCATGCCAAAAAAACCAAACTTATACTACGATATCGAAATAATTTATTTATTATTAAAACTACTTTTTTGACATGAGGGTTTACGTGTGAATTAGAATTTTATAATTTCTTATTGGGCTGCTGCTCGTGTACTCGACATTGGCAGAATTGTCTTTAATAGATATCTGAAGCCATTAATAAAAAAAGAAGATGATGATATCGGAAGAAGGACGACAGACACGTATAGCACTTATTTTTTAGAAATTAAAAGTACATATAGCTATACAACCATTGCTTTACAGAGATTTTGGACATTAAAAAAATATAGGTGATTGTTTTTTCTTACTTCATTTAGTACATTTAATGAAAGTAAATTTTTCACCTATCATATTCTTCTTTCAAGCTATCCTGTTCGGTTTGTGCATTTTCCAATTTGGCTTTGAGTCTGTACACTTCGCCTTGAGACTTCTCTAACTTGTCTTGAAGGCCTGATGCCTCAGATCGGGCTCTTTCACTATCTGCTTGAGTAACTCTCAACTCAGCTAATGTACGCCGAAGTTCAGCAGACACCTTTATATACGTAATAAAGAAATAATTAATTTTTATAATAAATTTACGAATGTACAAATCAAATTGGTTAAATATTTATTCTAAATAGCTAAAGATTTCATTTGTTTTCTTTTATATTTTAAGAGAAAAAAAATCGTTGTTAAGAATTGATTTGCGTTCTAGATGTAGATTAATTAACTATTAAATTTAGTAAATTGCTGCTGGAGAAACTAGTCAATAAATGCATATATAAAAACTAGAAGTTTCTGTCTCTTTCATACATTACAAAGATCATATAAGTACGACATGTGGGTAACATCTATTCTCAGGGCAAACACTCAGATACAAATCATATACATTTATATTTTTCGGCAAAACTCAAAGCTTTTAGAAAAACAACAACAAATAATACCTTATCAGCCTTCTCTTGAACCCGATCGAGTTCTTGAGATGTAGTCAGCGTACTCCTACCAAAAGTAGTTTGAGATCTTTCCAGCTCGTGTTTAAGTCTCTCATTCTCCAGCTCGAGTCTTGCCAAGCGCTGCTTAGCTGCTTCCCAATCAGCACCAGATCTACCAACTTCACTTGCGGCTTTATCAAGTTCTGCTTTCGACTTTCCAAGTTCAGACTGAGAGCTTTCTAGCTTGGCTTCTAGACGATCTTTCTCTGCTTGTGCTCTTTCCAATCTAGCTCCTAACTTCTCCACTTCACTCTCCAATGCGTGTAACTTCATTTTGTAATCCGCTATTTCTCTTTCGTGTAGTTCTCTTTCCTCGTTCTTCTCTTGTTCGGCTCTGTCTCTCTGTTCTCTTAGTTGCTGTATTTGTTTTTCTTTGTCTCCTATGACTTCTTCTAGGGAGGAGAGAGCTCCTTCCGATGTACAATGATGTGCTTGCATTGCGTTTAATCTAGCTCTAGCCATGTCAACCTGATTGTCTTTTTCTTTTAGGAGATCTTCTAGATTTTCGATCTAAAACATATTTTTATTATTATTGACTATTATGATTTTACTTCGAAAAAAATAAGCGAAATAATTGAAAGCATAAAAATGATAAAATAAAATAAAATGGAGCATACCTTTTACTAGCATAATAAAAAAATAAAATACAAACACAAATAAATAAAAAATAGCAAAAAAAAACATGAACGATCCTCTTAGGAACATCTCTAGTATAGTTATGCAAAACCCGTAACTACCTACATTAATTTAAAAGGCGTAATGATACCTAAAATTTGATAACAGATAATAAAGTACTTAGCAGAAATACCCTTAAAGGTTAAAGCTCAAATTAACTTGTTTAATCTAAAAAAGAAAGTTACATTTTAACCCATAAAATTTGACCTCTTAGAAGTTTATTTTGACCCTTAAAATATTATTTGTTTTTACAGCTTATATGTATAACAGTGTTAACGTGATCATATTATATCACCGCTCACGTCGACAAAGGTTAGCTGATAGCATTAAGCTCGCCTATGTATAAAAAATATTACTGTTTTTTTGCAATAAAGAATTTATTTATTTATTTATCATTCGAAACGCCGGATTAAAATTATCGAAATAAATATGTTACTAAGTGGTATATAACATTGTTATATATAATGTTTATATAGGTAAGTTATATTAATTATGTATTCAAAGAAGGTCAAATATTACAAGTCACAACGTAAAACAAGATTAATTCTCCCCCCAAAGGTCAAACTATAAAGGTTAAAATGAGCCGAAAATGATCCAAACCAAAAAGGCCTTAAGCATTATCTCACTGAATATTTTAGTTGTAATTTTTAATTGGATTCGGTTTACGAGCGCAGATATTGTTGAAATTGTTGTTAACAGAAATGTACTTTATTTATAAAAATATGTTTTTTTTTATCTTTTGTTTTCTTTTTTCAAAAATTCAAATTTTGCTGTTTTTGCGAAATTATTGCTATAAAAAAGAACTTTTCTTAGGTTAGAGTTTTTAAATGTAATTACAATAAATTCTAGTTTTACTTTCGCCTCCACTGCTAAGTTTAAAATACTTAATCCCTACTAATATTATAAATGTGAATGTGAGTTTGTTTGTTACGTTTTCACGCAACAACTACTTAACCGATCATCATGAAACTTTGTACACATATTTCTGGAGGTACTAGAAGTAACATAGGATACTTTTTAAATTAAAAAATATATATTTTATACTATAGTTTCCAACTGACTATAGTTTCAGCTGTTTGGGATCATATGATTCATTTCTATTGAAATGATCCCTGGTACTTATTTAATTACTTAAATGCGTGCGAAGCCGTGGGTAAAAGCTAGTAATCTATAATTATTAGTTTTATATTTAGTTTAAATTAGTTTTTTTTGTACTACTTAATTTATATTTTATTATATAGAAATATAAATATCTTAGAATGAAAAGCCATTCACACGAATTTGAATTTTAGAATCGGGTGATCAATTGTTTTACTATAATTTACTCTATTAATATAAATAACTTCTAGATAAAGAGATGTTATTTATTGTTCAAGGAAAACGCCTTATAAGTTTGAAACGTTTTTATGAATAAAGGGATTTGACTGTATGTACTATCTTCTTATTTTAGCTCTTTGATGTGAAATGAGACATACATGACCAGTGTTGCCAGATCCGTTTTTCTAAATATCGGGATCTCAACGTAAAAAAGCGAGATTGAGACGAAAAAATCGGGAGTGAAAGAAATCATATATAAATAAACTATATATACAACTTATACTTTATATCAGCCATTCTCAAAGTGTGTTCCGCGGAACCCTAGGGCTAAAATACTGCAAAAAATACCTACCAAAGGGAGATTATAAGGTTACATCTAAATATTCCAACTAAATATTACGTAATATTACATTGCAATATGATTATTCATAAATACATATAAATCAGTTTTTATAATTATATTAAGGCTTTTTCCTTCGCCAAAAAGTTTGAGAACCGCTGCTTTATATAAAAGCCTTACATAAAAACAAAAACATAATTTAGTTTAAAAGGAACTTCTTTTCTCTGAGATCAATCAAACAAATAAACAAAAATATATTATTTTTTAACCACCTATCTTGCCTAATATTTTCTTCAAGGAATCAACGATACACTAATTGTTTTTATAATGAACATAAATTATCTTTTATAAATACTATAATGAAAAAGCGGAATTTTGGGCGTCCTGAGAGGGCTAAATAACGGGACATATCGCCAAAAGCGGGACATCTGGCAACACTATATATAACTGTCTCTGTCATTTATAACACCTAGATATGAATAAAATTTATAGTGATGTTATTCTTGAACTTACAGAGGTAGGCGATGGGTTCCGCAGATTAGTAAAAGTTAGAAGATAAATATTTTAAGTTAAATAAATGAATTTGAAATCTATTTTTGGTCAAATGACCTCCCGTCTTTTTAGTGCTGATTCGTTTTAATAACTACCAGACAGTTGATTTGTAGAATCAAACTATCGTAAAGGGTAGTTTAAGAAAAGGATAATTTAACAAACAATACTTCAGTCTTGCCACGACTATAGTACAGAAAAACATTATAGAAGCAGTACTCCGCATAAGCTTTTATAGCACTGAGCACGTGATAAAATAATATATAACAAAGATAACTGAATTTTTAGTGAGATTTATACACAAGGGTTTTCGATTGCGAATACATGTCTTCACCAATTTGACTTTCAAATAAAAGTAACTTAATAAACGCATCAATGTACTGTGTATTTTTAGCTTTAATAAAAAAAAATAGCGAATGCTGATAATCGTATTTATTGCCACACTAACCTTTCTTTGTAAAACATTAATCTTTCGATCTTTAATTTCGGAATGGTCTCTAAATTCGGCAAGCTCGTGTGCGGCGGCCATTGCTGTCGCGTTCTTCTTTTCTAGCATTCGGCTCTTTTCGTCCAAACGAGCTTTTAGTTCTTCCACCTAAGAGAGAGTAAATACGATCACAAGTCACATTGTTAGTTAAAAAAGGAAGTTTATTTAATTTAAATCAATTCCTAATTTAAATTGTGTTCGAAAAATCTTTCCTTCGCATAGGCCGAATAGCCTCTTACACCGTAGTCATAATCTACGAGACAGGTATATACCTCTATATGTCAAGAAATTCACCAATCATAGCTTGATACATAATGTTAAGAGATATTTCTTCTTAAGCAAGTACCTTAGCTTTAAATTAATCATCTTTAAAAGTTTATAATAATTAATAATAATACAATTTTGTTTTTATTTCGATTTTTATCTCTTTTTTTTTTTTGTAAATTTATTAAATACGAGTAATATTGTTAACCTAATTATAATAACAAACGTACATAACTGACCAATACTAATAAAAAATGTATAATTAATAATAATATTATATAATAATAACTTACATCTGTTTGTAGCATGCTATAATGTTCTTCCTTAGCACAGAGCGACTCCTTCAGCACAGCAATGTGACGCTGATAATCCTGATGCTGCTCCTCCAAAGCCTTCATCTTCGCAGCCATCGCGAGGATCTCCTGATCACGCCTCTGGATCTCCAGTCGAAATTCATCCAGCTGCATACGTGTATCCCAATATCGTATAGAATCAAATCCAAATGTCATTAATATTGACTAATTAATATAGATAAAAAACGACGATCTCGATAAAAAAAAAGGTTTCTAAACTACTGCTTTAATTATGACGGAATCATGAAAAGCTTTTATTTTACAAGATATAATACTATTAAGACTTAATCACTAGATTTATTCAATACAACCTTTACATTCACACTCACTTGGAGGGTCAATGTAAAGGTTGTGCTGATATTATAATTCAGTTGCGAAGGTACGAGCAGATGGCAAAGTTCCCATTGATCTCATGAGCACAGTGAACAATAGAAACTATAAACCATCTGTCACGCATCAACCCAACGTAACCCTAAATACTATAAAATGTTCCACGATCACAAAAGACAACATAGTGCTGTGGAAGACACTGTCCCTTCATGCATGAGTTTCATAGTACGAAGAGCTTTCGTATTCCATGCCAGAGTGAATGACGCAGAAAGCTCTACGTAATGCACGATACGACGATAGGTCGCGGGCGCCTACTTGTGATACAGTTATCTATTCAGTAAAGTGACATGATGTGGAAGACTGGACGTGACCAATGATAACTATTCATGAGGTGGCCGGTTGGTTACACGGAAGCTGAACGACAGATGGATGGTGGCACACACCGAAAGCATATGAAAACAATGAGATCAAGGATCATAAATAAAATTAAAAAAATACGCAATTTCACTCGATGCATTCATTACGACCTCGACAGTCTTTATGTATAACCAGTCTTTCTCTATGTCGTCATTAAACTTGGTGTCGCCGCGGTCGCGATCTATACACCTAACACCGACTCCTACCGCCCTAACTCTTAATTGAACACTAATACATATATCATATCTTTATATACATAAAAATAAACAGTTTCAGCGGAGGAGGTTCGTCGCCGGTCACAGCGTGGTGGCGGGCCGGGCAGGCAGCACGCTCGTGCGGCCGTCTTTCATAACGCGCACGTCGTTCAGCAGGAAACTTACTTGTCTCTTGAAGGGCTCCGCGGGCGGCCGGTAGAGCGACGAGTGCGACAGCGAAGGCGGCGCCAGCTCGGCCTCCAGCAGCGCCACCTGTCGCTCCAGAGTGGCGATGCGCGCGTCCTTGGTGTCCAGCACGGCGGCCAACGCACCCGGCCCGTAGCATTGCCCCGTCAGCGCGCCCGGCCCGCCCAGCGCGCGCTCCAGTGCCCGCAGCGACTCCGCCATCGCCTTGAGCTCCTGCCGGCCAGTGCGCACGATCACGTCACGTCACCGGCGACGCGACGTGGACGACGCTCTCCGCTAGTGACGGGGATGATGAGCTAAACATGCAATGTCGTGGCGTTGTCGTGTACGTGTCGCGGGAGATGTTACATAATAATTGTGTCTCATTAGGCCGAATTAGTCCAAATTATTAATATCATTGAGTGATCGGTGAATTGCTCAATTGAAATTTTGAATTTTGATGATCGTCATCGAATTGTAAGTGGTAGTGTCACTGGATCATAGGACATTCGTGCTCGAGAGATCATAGGGCATGTGACAGAGGCTGAAAGATAGTGTTGTGTAGACAGAAGCGCAGTCAGATGAAGCCACGAGTAACACCGAGCGGACAATATCGCGACAGAAGACAATGAAATGAGATGGAACTAACAGAGCGACAGTACTAACACTTGCTGACCTTGATAAAGGTATCACAAACATGATCGCCCATGTTGTAAAAGCATAGAGGCATGCGTTGCGGTGACGGAGGGGGACGAAGGGGTGACGGAGGGGGGACGGAGGGCTCACCAACACAAATTATCCTACATAAAGCATTGTTATAACAAACAATAAGCATCTAACATTGAGAACTCAACATGGACTCGACAAAGGAGGTGACTGCTTTGGTCTTTGGTCACAAGTTAACAGAATGTGGGATAATTTGTTAGCTACAAACATTGACATGCGAATTACAATTATAACAAGTAAGTACTACAATAAGAGGAAAATATACCTGTTTCTGCGCCATCGCTTGCATCTGCTGGAACATTTGGCGCTCTTCTTCTTTTCCTACAAACACGAGACAAGTTTTTAATCCTCCCTACTTATTCGTAACTTCATAACATACAATATGATAGACAGAAATAAAAGATATATGGTTTTTTTTTGTATATTAATTTTAAAAGGAAAATGGATAGACAAGAATACGAACGGTAATTCTTAGTGAAATATAAGCATATTTAATATATACCTACGTATAACAGTCATTCAAAACACGAACTAGTCAATTTATAGATAATATATGTAAAAAAGTAGGTATTTATTTCAGGCATTGTGAAATTTAAGATATTTTTACGATTTATTTTACGTTTTACGAGTATAAAATATGTAGCTTGTGTTGCTGCTAGTTCTTTCAATAAAAATGACCGTCAAAAACATTGCGTAAAATATACAAGAAAATACTTCTCAAATGAAGGAATATACCTTGTGGTGTGATCTTTACTCACAGAATTCCTTTTAGATATTTTAAATTAAATATATAAATAAAAGGATTCAAGTAAAATAGAATTTATTTGTAGTGTCTTCTCCAGTTATACAGTAATACCCCGCTTTACGCGACCCCGTTATGCGCAGTTTCACTATAACGCGAAATTCAAATTTCGCGTTCAATTGTCTGCATTACGCGAAAGAGTGCGTATAAACATAATGTAGTCATCAACTTCTCTATGGTCGCAGGAATTTCAGTTTTTTCCGGAACGTATCCCTCGCGTAAAGCGGGGCATTACTGTATTAAACTCAATGGTCGTAAAGAGGAATATAAATTGTGCAGAATAATAAAATAAAATTGTGATAAATAATTACTTACCCATACCCTTATTTTGAAGCATTTCTAATAATTTTTTGATACTTTCATCTCTTGCTTGAAGCGTCTGCTTTTGGGTTTCAATTCTTAATTCCAGTTCCTAGTAAGAAAATACATATATAAAAACACAGACACACATATATATGTACATCGTTTGGTCCTATTAACATTGTAGTATTATTTTTTTGTTAAAATTACTTTAAAATATAATTCTTCATCTCACATTTCTGAAACGAATAATCTATACAAATAAACTATGCATAATAACCCTGTAAAATTGTTCCTAGAATAAATCTTACCATGCTAATAGGTGCCTACATTCAATTAGACTAATTCAAAACGTTTAGTTTCTATATTCGGAGAATTTATTACAAATATATTGTTTATGTAGGAATTTTGTTCTATATTCTGAGATGTACGTATGTATTTCTTCTTCTTGTTTTATTAATGGCCTCAGATGTCTAATGAAGACAATTCTGCCAATGTCGAGTATTCGGGCAAAAGCCCAACAGGAAATTATAAAACTTTAATTCATACGTAAATCCTCATGTCAAAAAAATCCTAAAATTACTTTCTACGTATGTGAACCGTCTTTATACGTTGTTCTCGTGTTGTTGTAATAAATCTACGACAGTGGCTCCATCTAGTAGTATATCTGAGAACTACAATTAAGATTGTTTTGTTTTAAATTTTTTACCTTAATGGTATCTCTTAATATAGCAATTTCTCTTTGCAAGTGTTCATTTTCAGCAAACAGTCCTTCCAGTTGTTGTTGGACTTCGGGGGCTGTTCTTTGACGGACTCGCAGCTCTTCTTCGAGATGACGAACAATCATGGCTTGTTTCTGCAATTAAAGATATATTGATATTTTAGTGTATTAGGCATAATAACGAGACTAAACCTAGTTCGAGTGTCACCAGTAAAGCTAAAATATATTGGTATTGTTCTGATGGGATGGGAACCAATGTGGTGTACATCATTATATTTTATGTATTTCCTAATAATGATAAAACCAAAAACAATTCATCATACAAATTGCCTTTGTATGGGAAATTCTATCAATATTACATATTGTGCCCATAATACCGAAAGATAATAAATCAGAACACGTTTTGAAAGAAAAAGGAACCTTGTTCGTATAGAAATAAAAATCGTTATTGACTAATTATATTTTCCAGGAAGTAACCGACTTTGATGTAATTTTGGGGTGAAATATTAATAGAACAGGGTTGTTTTCTTGTATTATATTTGACTTTGACCTATTTCTCAATCTACTGTACACCCCTAATTTATGAATTTCAATTTTTTATCGATTTAAAAATGTATAGGTGTAATAAATGCTGTAGACTTAAAATTGGAATTAAGGCTACAAAAAATAAATGTCAAAATTTATTTTTGGTGGAATGTCGGATTTTATTTATTTTGTTAAAATGTATGCTTCTTTAGGTATTAATAATTGTTCGTAAACGAATAATTTATAAGACATAAGGGGAAATGTGTTTTCGTTTTCCCTCCAAAATTCCACTACGGGAACATAATATCACTTTTACTGAAATTGAAAATTATCAAATTGTTTTCTCAGTAAGTATTTTAATATTTTCTCGAACCATTTGTCTTGACCCCGTTTGCGATCCCTTTGGCCTATATTTTCCCATAATAGTCCTCAATCGATAGTCTGCAGTGTCGCTGCAAAACAAACCCCTTTTGATTTTAGTTTGAGTAGTTTTAGATGTTATTCTTCATACTTTATTGGTAAAAGTTATTTGCTATATAAATCATGATGAAAATAATCATAAAGTTAGACAACTAGATTGCAGAAGTTCGTATATTGCTTTTTATTCTTGTAATGAAATAACTAATTTAAAAGATGTTACAATGTCGACGATGGAAGCTACGTTTACGACGATGCAAAGTTCACGAACCATCGAATTAAATTGATCAAAATAATCGCGATAGTAAGCTTCAAGAAGTCGTTTTAAAGTGGTTAAAAAAATCACTGTTATCGTCTGCTAGTATTTCCGACCGGAAAACAATTGTTTCACAAGTGTAGAAATTTAAAGCAACCGGGTCTTGACTAAATGTATGTATGTATTGTAAGTACATAACCTTTCTAGTAATATTTTTATGTCTATTTTACCAGCCTTTTGAAATATGGGAGGTTCCCGTGCCCCACCCTTTATTTAATAAAATCGTGAGTGTAACTTATTCCCATTTCGATTTTCTTTTTGATATTATGAAGTTTTTTTTTTAACTTCTGGAATCTCACACGCAATTCTGTTATCACGATTAAATGTAGCGCTGTTATTATTTTCATGCATGAGTGGTAAAGAGCGCTTTTGTGATAGGGTGGATATGAAAGGTGGATTTGTAGTAGTTTTAGGAAGCCGAAGCTTATTTTAGTAAGATAAATATTATGGGAATAAGAAAACAAAAAAGGGTGATTCATTTGAATGCGTGGAGCCCAAAAATGTATTTCGAGAGTTTTTACTGATATCATTGTCGCATTCCTGAATATTTCGTTCGTAAGTCCATATGTGTCAACCAATCTCCATCAAGCAGATGAAGGGCGGATTGGAGAGACCTATAGTGAGTAACAATGGTAGACTATTACCACGACCCAACTGACAAAAACAAATGAGTATAGAAAAATTTGAAAAAAGAAAACTTGTCATATTAGTAATTTTTAACATGAACCCTCATAAAAATAAGTGTGAATGTTATCCCCTCAAGCTATTAAAGACATTAAAAAATCTTATATCGAAACGAAACGCATAAAATCATCGTAAAAATACTAAAACAGACGTGAATATATGCCTAATAGGTCGAATAGTGGCGGTCATACACTCTTGAATAATCGATATTTCTCAACGTAACCCTCTCACGAGGCCACTCTTTAAAGTTTTTCGGTTTGAAAGTTCAGTTTTAAAATCCAATCTAACAATCTCCGTAACCAAACTATAATTGACTCTAATTGTTTCTCACTACCTGCACATATATTTATTTAAATATCCTATTTTCTATTACTTTCTTGAGATCACCAAAAAATTATCTAATAAATACGCGCACGCTGTACCATTCCTGCTGTGTTAATCTGTCAGTGCGCAAGCTTAAATAAAGTTAATACCAAGGCGGTTGACGTGCGCGACTCGAAATTAAAAGACTATAAGTTAGTGCTATCAAAGCAAATTTCGAACCGAACTTTTACATGTGTACATACATTTGATACAATTTTCTTCAATGAGTGCTACTTCATATAAAAATTGCTGGGAAATATTATCCAACGAAAATTCAAAACGAGAGTTGCGACGGACATTTTGAGATTATTTTTGAGGTAGTCGAGTACAATCGGGATGGAGTGCATTCGTCTAATCAATGCATTTAATTAAAATAAACGGGTGTTTCTATTAGATCAAGTGAAGTGATCTGCTTGTGCTATATTTTAAGTCGTTAAAGTTACAATTTCAAGGTCGCAGCAATTTTCAATTGATAATCGAAACGTTTTCAAGGGTAACTATGGTTAAGAAATGAGGTGGGTGGATCCCGCACTGTCGTTTGCTTGACTTGTGATATAATCGACAGTCACCTTATGTAATCCGTACTATGTTAAAAAATATATACAACCCGTATACAATAGCGTACGACCACGATGGTTGTTCAGTTTTCTAAATGACGTATTTTAATAATATAGTCAATTTATAATATATTATCAATATAAATGTATGTATATAAAAACCATTTCTATTTTAAAAGCATTTTAAAGTTTAACCTGGTTGGGCGGTTTAACTATATTATGAAAGAGGCTGGAAATAGCCAACAGAGGTTGCGGCGAGTTGAATTATTAAGTTAGTTTTAATTTGTATCATATACTCTTCAGAAATAGGCAGCTTTCAGGAAAAGTATACAAGATAATGGACTGGAAAATAATAAAATTCATTTCAAAAGAATTTATTATGCTTGTAATTTAAAAAAAAAATATTCCAATTCTTTTGTTTCAATTCGGTCTGCAAATATGTTATTAAAATATAAGTATGTCATTGGATGAAAATAATCACAATAAATAGGGAAATAGTTTTAAATTAGGAACAGCCGTTATTCGTTTTTTGTTTTTTTTTTTTGTTTTTGTTGATACAGCTCTTTTAAATATTTATTATGATTATGATTTTCATTTTTTGTTTATTATTATTTTTGTTTATCTTTTAATTTCATACATTAAGTCAGTAACCGGAATATCCAGTAATACAGGTTTTTAAACCTAGTACAGGGGCCCTTGCTATTTTGTGAAAAAAAAAATGTAGGTATACTAAATAATATTTTTATTTTTATTTTATTAGAAAGTTTCATTTTGTATACCTTATCTTATTGCTTTTAAATGTTATACTTTATTGTTGCGTTAAAACATTTAAAAACATAACTCCTAAAAATTGCTACAAAAATTAGTATTTAAATAGCGGAAGCTGCAATGAATTTAGACGCTTCTCATATCTGGTTCACGAGGTCATCGACCGTCAGTTTCGGCGACCCCTCGACAGATGGCGTTCACTCGTAGAGGCTTCATTGATCTGCCCTCCTCCATTTTCGTTTTGCCCCAAAAATAGATGTGCGTTACGTAATTCTCATGAAAGTGCTTTTACAATGTCCTACGTGCTTGCTAGTTTTCGTTCTTTTTAATTTTTTTTAAAGCATATTAATTTGAGTTTCACTTGTTATTATTAAAATTGTATTAGTCTTTAGGTTTTTTGACATGAGGGTTTACGTGTGAATTAAAATTTTATAATTTCTTATTGGGCTGTTACCCGAATACTCGACACTGACAGAATTGTCTTTAAGAGACATCTAAGGCCAATAATAAAAGAAGAAGAAAAAGAAATACTGTCATGTTATCGCTCATTTAAATTAATAATCTTGTAATTTAAAAATTATACAGGGAATGCTTTTTTGTTTTGAAGGTTTACGTGTGAATTAAAATTTTATAATTTCTTATTGGGCTGTTACCCGAATACTCGACACTGACAGAATTGTCTTTAAGAGACATCTAAGGCCAATAATAAAAGAAGAAGAAAAAGAAATACTGTCATGTTATCGCTCATTTAAATTAATAATCTTGTAATTTAAAAATGATGCAGGGAATGCTTTTTTGTTTTGAAGGTTTACGTGTGAATTAAAATTTTATAATTTCTTATTGGGCTGTTACCCGAATACTCGACACTGACAGAATTGTCTTTAAGAGACATCTAAGGCCAATAATAAAAGAAGAAGAAAAAGAAATACTGTCATGTTATCGCTCATTTAAATTAATAATCTTGTAATTTAAAAATTATACAGGGAATGCTTTTTTGTTTTGAAGGTTTACGTGTGAATTAAAATTTTATAATTTCTTATTGGGCTGTTACCCGAATACTCGACACTGACAGAATTGTCTTTAAGAGACATCTAAGGCCAATAATAAAAGAAGAAGAAAAAGAAATACTGTCATGTTATCGCTCATTTAAATTAATAATCTTGTAATTTAAAAATGACACAGGGAATGCTTTTTTATTTTGAAGGTTTACGTGTGAATTAAAATTTTATAATTTCTTATTGGGCTGTTACCCGAATACTCGACACTGACAGAATTGTCTTTAAGAGACATCTAAGGCCAATAATAAAAGAAGAAGAAAAAGAAATACTGTCATGTTATCGCTCATTTAAATTAATAATCTTGTAATTTAAAAATGACACAGGGAATGCTTTTTTATTTTGAAGGTTTACGTGTGAATTAAAATTTTATAATTTCTTATTGGGCTGCTGCTTGAATACTCGACATTGACAGAATTGTCTTTAATAGATATCTGAAGCCATTAATAAAAGAAGTAGAAGAAAACTGTATTAAATGAGTTTTTATAAAAATCAATCGATTTACTTATTTTTCAAAAATTATTATTTATTTATCTATTTATGAATAATATTAATTAATATATAGTTTTCGATGGTCCCGCACTAGGCATTGCCTGTCACGTGGGACCCATCAATTACAAAACCTTTAATTATAAACATTATTACTAAAAATATTTGTTAATTTATTTATTTATTTTTGTAATGTCTTTGTAAGTTTTACTTGGTTGTGGGGGTAGTATTATTATTATATATATTATTATTATTAATTTTAAATTTCTCTAACTACCTACAGGAATACAGCGATATATTTGCGACTATTAATGGAATTTCACTGTGGGTTTATGAAGGTTACACCATACACTAATGTACACAAACTAAGGCCTATATTTCTAATTACTTTTAACGTAATACCAAGTCTTTTGAATTGATTAATTTATCTTAGTAAAAAAATATATGATTTTAACCAATTGTTCTTGGTTTCTGTTGTCCTAATCCAAATGCCCATAGCACATGGTAACCTTGTTCAGGGCCAGGGCTTTATATATATTTATTTATTTGTATAAAAAAAAATTAAATTACTTCTATCTATAAATACTAAACTTAACCCTCTAACTAATCTCGGGGGTTATTCATTGTAGTCTCCACATGCAAACTCGACAACGATCGCTATTAAAAACCGCAATAACCTTGAAAATGTTTAAAATAATTAAACAAATTATTTTTTCTATAATATAAAAGTAATTTAGACAACATAATAATTAAAAACGTGAAATAAAACAGAACGATTCATAGTTGAATAATTTTACACAAATTACCAATCAAAATAATCGCAAATCGTCCATTTTTATTTTTCGCAATAAACTAGACAAAAAACTGCTGTTTACGTTACTTTTAATTATGTTACGGGCTGATATTTCATTACGAGTTTGATTTAAAGTTAAGGAAAATATGACAAAATAAAATTCGCTATATTATTTAGGGAGGCTACTCAGGCATATCCAAAGTTTCGTGATACGGTCGTCACTTCTGTAGCTTACGTGAATTTTGACATATAACCCCCTAAAAAGCCCTGTCAAATGTCTGTAAAATAAGCATTGAATGAATGGTCTATCCGTCGTGACGTCGTTTCGTAATCCGTAATTTCGTGTATGATTACGGGTTCATAAGCGTTCCTGAGTAGGATACATCCGTATTTACTTCCGAAGTTAATGCGCCTTTGATCGCACGATTATTACTTGAGTCTAGAATCTGCGCTCAAATTGCATTTTATGTAATAATAATTATTTAATAATAAATAATAAATTTTTAATCACGGTAACTATGTATTAGATAGTATTCAAAATAACATAGTAATACGGAAAATATAATATACTTATTATAAAACTAGCTGTTGCCAGCGACTTCGTTCGCATAGTAATGAAGATATAAAGTACTATGAAATTTAAATTTTAACACGAAAAAGTAGTTATTGTGACATAACTGTAATAGTTAGACATATGGTATCGCTGACTTTTTTGTAGATATTGATGTCCTCTATAAAACTGTAGTACATCACTTTGCTCTATTGTCAATAATTTCCGCAGCATACGCAATATAATGTTTCTTTTTTCACACTTTGGGTTACATTATTTAAGTTTTCATATGAATCTCAAACGTTTTTGAAAATATTCTATAGCCTATGTTCATCAGGGATAATGTAGGATTCTAATGGCGAAAGAATTTTTCTAGTAGTTTCTGAGCCTATTCAATACATACAAACAATCAAACGTTTCTTCTTTATTATATTAGTACAGATATCCAGTTTAAACATTAATTCGCATTTCAATCTGTTATTTATATTTTAATAAGTTACGATTTCTTATAAACGCTTGTAACAGAACGTAATGAGCTAGATGCCAGTAAACAATTGCAACGGATTATTATCATTGGTTAAAAATCATCCCAATAATTTTTCAAACATGTGATTGGTCTATTTTGTTTTATACGGCTGAATGACGTTTGAACTTTTAAACTCTACTTAGTGAATCTATGATCGAGGGTCGTTTTTTAAATACGGGCTGTTTGAAAGACTGACAAACCACAGAACTGCTACCAATTAAGCATTTTATTAGATTAATGTTAATGTCTCGTTACAATCGTAAAATTCACGCAGAAATGAAACAAACGGGTCATAACTTATTATGTATGTGTGCTATTATGTACGACGCGTTTTTTATGGCTTGCTGTTTTTTTTAATATAACGCGCGTTTATATTACACACGTCTAAATAATGCCTATTAGAGTCAAATAATAATGAGATGTTTTGTGTATTATGTTTTATATTAACTGACGAAAATTTGATAATTTAATGAAAGTTTAATCTAAGATTAGTTTATATTGATATAACGTTCCCTAAAACATAAATATTTACCGTTTCACACATCGTAGTCGAGCGAAACAACCGCCTTTAATAATAGACTAAAATATTTTTGTTCTTATTTTCATATCTTCCGCATTGCATTCTCTGAGAGATCTAATTATGGCCGTTTATTTTTAATTAAACACTTTAATAATTAACGCATATTTATGTATAAATTAATGTATTGATGCTTAATTTATTGACAAAAAGCAATTTAAATAACTCTTGTTCGAGAATAACCTACATTATCAGTTTGCATTTCTGAATCAATAACTTTCATATATTATAAATATCATTTGTCTCAAAATCCAATAGGGTATATGCATAAAATTTTATTATACGATAACTATATATTTTTATAAACTATATTGCATCAGAATTATGTGTACATGAATATTTTTTATTATTATTTAGTTTTGACCGAGAAAAGAAGTTGATAAAATAGCATAATACAAACTTCCCGCATTTATTTTGAAAAACGGATGTGACGTAATTAGCGCTGTAGTAACTTGGGCCAATAGCAGCCAAGAACAAAGAATACATTCATTTTGATCACAAATATCAGTTTCTCGCTTTGGCACGAAACCGTTATTAACTTTTTTGTTTTTTTTTTTGCTTTAATGACGTGATGTTTCATATTACGTTTACCATATTAATTGAAACGATTAGTGTTTATTATGTCAGATGACAGCAAAAAGCCAAAAATGATTTTTTAAATAAAATTGTTTGCGGCAGCAAAACAAATGGGAACGCACCCATACCAAGTTGGTACTTAACAACCGACGTATGCTTGTTTGAAGTTTGCCTGCGATTTGTTTTTGTTTTGTGATTTTCGGAGTTTTGTTTTGTTTGAGAAAGTTGACGAAAATGACTGATAGTGGTTTTGTGAAGGTGCAATCCGATAATTTTCTTACGTCCTTATTTCTCGGAATAAGAAAAAAACACTTTGTCAGGTGCATTCTTTGTCGTATTATCACATTTGGGCATAAGACAATACTTATCTGCGTTGCTCCATGGTTTAATGATAGTGCTACAAAATATTAATTGAACGCCAGTACAAAACAACAAGAGAAAACTAAGATTATCCGTCCGTATTGTCAATAGAAATCGTATTATCAACTTTGACACTATGAGCACTATGACGTCACAGAGCGCGCCAAAGTGGAGTGGCGTTTAAATGTACTACAAACGTTTAACAATTTCAATCTTCATTATTTTACAAAATATTCGTTTTTTCGATGCCGGGCTTTTTTATATATATATTTAACGATAAAAACTATCGTTTAGGATCATAAAAAAAAATCATGCATATACCCTATTGTAGACTTAAAGAAGAAACGTACAAGATGAAACCCATTCTTTAAAATTGTACTTAATAGAGTATAATTAGTTGTTTCAGGCGTTACTTTGCGGAAATCCATATTAAATGAAATTAGTTAAAATTATTTTGCTTATAATTCCCGCTACAACATTCAGTAATTTGTCTCGACGCGTTTCACCACTTCACGTGGCATCATCAGGATACGTGCGGTCGCTTCGGCTTCGCTTCAACGACTGATGATGACTGATGATTGAAGCGAAGCCGAAGCGACCGCACGTATCCTGATGATGCCACGTGAAGTGGCGAAACGCGTCGAGACAAATTACTGAATGTTGTAGCGGGAATTATAAGCAAAATAATTTTAACTAATTTCACTTAATAGAGTATTTTTCTCGATTATTCCTTGTGTATTATAAAAACAAAGCGTTTATTAAGGGATTAATTACAAATAATAATAATGATACTTTTGATGAGAAATTTGAGCTTTATATATTACTATAATAAATAAATAAACTTTGACGGCTTTTTATAAATAAATAATAAAATTATTGCAGCCATTGTCACGATAAGAGACAGGCTGGTTTAAAGATTGAAATTAGTACTTCCTTTTATAAAAGAAAAATATGTTTGGATTGAAAAAGAAATAAATATTTACATTTGTTTTAAAAAGACGATATTTACTGGGACATTTATTTTCACTCTCGTCTCGGCCTACTATTTTTGTGTTGTTATTTTGGAACGCGTCAACGGAACATAATAATCAAAATATGTAAAATAAAAATATAATTTATCCTACAAACAATTTAGGTTATATGTTTTTTATTTAATGTATACAAAATACGTTTCCTTTCAACAATCATTTTTAATCTTTGTTTGTGGTAACTTACTTCTTTTGTTTTTTTATTATTCCACTTTTAGGCTTCTTTTTCTAAGTAGTATTAACAAATTAAATCCTAGGAACGTTTCGTTTATAACGTTAATTTTTTTTCATAAAATAAAGCTTCATATTTTAGGCTTTTTGAATTGTGCCCGTCCGGATAAAGGGATTACTTAAGTATCATTCCTTTACCATTTATTATTACATTGCCAAAGATTTATTTACCTATGATTACAAACGACCTATTTGACAGTTAATCATCTTAAGAATTTAACGTAAAACAAAAGGGAAATCTTTATCAACAGGTGTGCGATATTAACTTTTACAAACTACGCCAAACTGTGGACTGTCATGGCGCCTGGCTTGCCGCCAATTTTGACAGCCACATGTGGCGTTCTGAAATTTTTATTTTATTGCAGATTTTCGGCGCGGTTTTATTTTACTAAAAAATTTCTTTATATTCATTTTGTCAACTTATCTCTAAATATAAATTATTAACACAAAAATCTATTAAATTTGTAATTAAATAATAATTATTATTGTGATTAATTAATCACATATTATTCACAAACGTGATATACCTAATTCATATTATAAACAATTAATATTTTATAATATTACAGAAAATATCTTTTTAAATAATTGTTTAGAATATGCGAAAAATGTTGAAAAAATTCAGTGTCTATTTTTTAAATATATAATCTGCTTATATGCATTCATATCTGTACGAACAAATACTAATGGCGGGGGCTGCATTGCGGTATGGAAGGTGGGAGACAAAGAATTGAATGCCCTCGAGGTAACTTCACTAATGAAGCTTTTCCGTTAGCGCTTGGCAATAAAGTCATTTAAACCTGTGCCTTAATATTTTTTTTTAATTTTGGCGGGCATCTGCAACATTAGTCACGTTTTTTTTTGAAATGTGAATTTAAATTTTGTAATCTCTTATTGGGCTGCTGCCTGAATACTTGACATTGGCAGAATTGTCTTCATTAGACATCTGAAGTCATTAATAAAGAAGAAGAAGAACATTAGTCGATTATTGTTAAGGTAGAATTTGTTTTTTTTTAACATGAGGGTTTTACGTGTGAATTAAAATTTTATAATCTCTTATTGGGCTGCTGCCAGAATACTGGACATTGGCAGAATTGTCTTTAATAGATATCTGAAGGCATTAATAAAAGAAGAAGAAGAAGAACATTAGTCAGAGTGTCACAAATATTAGAATAAAATTTTAAGGCATCCAGTTACTAATTAGTAAGTTAAAAAATATAATGACAATATTCATAATATTATTATATTTTCTCTCTTCATAGAATGACGTCATCGAGGTCGATTGAACGCTGTACAGGGTCAGTGTCATGGTTTAATTTATACATACGCGTTAATGTATAGCTATAATTTGTACACGTTGGCCGAGTTCCATAATAAATTGGGTAGACGGGACGGTGCATACAATGTTTAGGCTTCCGAATTCAGCGACTTTAAATTGTCGCTGAATGCAGCACATATATTTACAGTCTAGAAAAATTACGACCAATTTTATATGGAGGACCGATAAAAGAACAAAGGGTACAAAAATAAAAGTTGAGATTTTCTTTTTTTTTTGGCACAATTTTTGTAGATGTTTTCTGAATGCGGAATGAGGGTCGGACTACTTTTGTCTGTTGAATAACTGGTTCTTATTTGACTTATATCGTGCGAATAAAAAAGTTTTAGGTTAAGGTAAAATATAGAATATCGCTTAAAAATACTATTGCATAATACTATAGGTGTTTATGATACTACACATTTAACATGACAATGGAAACAGTTTCTCTTTTCTCTTTCTTTCTATATAAAACCTATCTATAGACAAACTAACGTAGCGTGAATAAAAATAAAAATATAATGACATCATTTGTAAAAGTCGAGAAATTAATTATTTTGATCTAATTTGATTCTAATATGTTATTAGCCTAGTATGCTGTTCCAGCATAGTACTACCACTTTCCGCAGTGACCTAGTCGCGTTTCGGGATCAGTATGGACTAACTAAAGGAGTGTATCCTGTTAATCAGGATGAAGCACTTATTTATTTATTTATTTGCTTTTAGTAATTGGGCTCCAATAGAGCGCTTTTACTCGTCAATACAAATACAAATATAAATGAAATTTATTAATTTATTAATTTAATAATTATCAATTTGATTTAGCTGCTGTATACTGACATTGTCCACTTGCATACTAATATCATAATAATAAATAATAATGATGTAGAAAAATAAATATAAAATGACATTGGTTATGTCCAAGCTTTATTATCTATAAGATATTCATCTAACGTGTAATATGATTTTTGAATAAGTTTGCTTTTTATGATTTTCTTGAACTGATAAAGAGGGAGGCTACTAATATCATCGGGCAGCTTATTATACATATGACTTTATGCCAATCCCGGCGAAACAACGACTCCTTTTACGGAAACGGAAATTGGGAATTACATTCATCTAATAACATTAGCTTCTATAGATATTACTATGATAACAGTTGCCTCCACTTAAAGACTGCACTCTAGCCTAACATCAGACGGAGTATATGCCAGGGCTTTATAAAAAAATCGGTTGTCTGTAAAGTCGGTTTACTGACGATAGTTGAACGTGACAACGTCTTAAGAAAATGCTGATGAAATGGTAGCATTTTTAAAAAGAAAATAATTTCATTTGTTTAATAGATATGTATATAGATAACAGGTAATTGCCTCACAATGAAATTGATCAAGATCAAGATCACTTCAAGCCTTACATGGAACGCCTCAGAGCGAGGTAACGCCGCATGAGTCATGTTTTTTCGTGCGTGCAGCCGGCTCAATCGAATTATAACACGTTGTCAAAAAACCAGTAAACGAATTTACTAGTTTTTAATCACTGAAGTACTACAACCAAAGTAGGTTGCTTGAGATTTGAGATCCAGCTAGAAATCGATTGCTGAACGGAGAACTCTTATTGTATAGCTATTATTATCAAAGAATATATTGTTAATTTGACTTTAAAATAACAAATGCAAATTACTCAACTGTTTTACAAGAAGCTTAATAATAGTTCGAGTTTTTTTTTTGTCATTAAAAACAAAGCGAGAATATTCGAACTGATAACTCGCCTAAACTATGTAATGTACTAAGATATTTGCTACTTGATATGACCGAAACGTCAGTGACCGAATGTTCCACATGAATTACGTCCCGTCTAATAAACTTAAAGTCAGTTTGAGTGGAATTAATTACTACTCAAAGGAGTGTTGCCCATTCAAAAGAATTCATTTACTTAAATACTCGTATGTAGTCCAATAAATTAAAATCAATCACGGTGAAAGCGACCTTTATTTGATATTTATTTCGGTAATTTTTCAACGTCAATACCCTTTGTATCGACATTATTGACAAGTCATATTGACATACATTGAGATTTGTCCTTATGGGGTAGACAGGTTGAGTTCTTGTTTAATTCTCAGTTATGACAAAAGGTGGATGTTGAATGTTGATGTTGGATCGAAGAACTTTCAAATATAAAATGTATGCTATTTTTAAAGTACCCTTCATCGGTTACATACTCGTAGTATTGATAAGTGGCTCCATCGCGATCGCCATTCTTGTTCCTGCGCATGCTCAGTATAATACGAACACTTACCATTTATATACACTTAAATGTCAAAACGAGACTCAATGGAGGTGCTAGTTGTATAGTATGTAGATACGTGTATATGACATTGCTATAGAGTTGGTGATTCAAGAGACTGGCTCATTAATGCGATGCGAGGGCAATGTCTCCGCCGCTCATATAGGTCATCGTGTCTTCAATTAGGTACGACTGATAGAGCACATTTATGGCATATCGATCGAACGTTACACGGGCGGCGTGACTCACCTGGTTTTCACTATTGAGGAGTTTCAGTTGGTCATTGATGATACTGAACTTGGCACTCTCCTCCTTCCTTAGAGCGCGCTCCTTCTTCAGCTCGGGACTCCAAAAGGTCTTGATGCTATGCATACTGGAGCCGAGCTTCTGGTTGGTCAGTTCGAGTTCCTTCTTGAGGTTTCCGAGCTCGCGTTGCAAGTCCGTGTTTTGGGACTGCAGCTCACCCAGAAACAGTGGTGGCGGTTCTCGGCGATAGTATTCATCTTCGGGCGGCGCCGCCGGCGGGTACGAGCGGTCGTAGTCGCGCTCCAGCGACTGGTATCGTAGCGGACGAGGCCTCGAGCGGTGGTGAGCGCCGGCCGAGGCGGAGCGGCCGCGCTCGTCGGGCGCCGGCGAGGGCTCCTCATCGCGCGCGAGGTAGGGGCTGGCGCGACGAGAGGGAGAGCGGTCCACGTGCGGCAGTCTCGCGCGTGGTCCGCCGCTCCAGTCCTGGCGGCGCCACTCCTCGCGGCACGGCGGCGGCCGCTCCTCGTCGGCGGCGTACTCGCGCAGATACAGCTCGGCGGCCGGCGGTCCCTCGCGTCAACGGCGGCGCATTGTGCGCTGGGCGGCGGCGACGACACCACTGACTGCCACTCGCCGACGAGCGGCGGCCGCATCGATCGCAGGCTGAGCGCGTGCGTGTGCCGCGCCCGCTCAGCCGCTGCAGCCGGACGAGCGTTTGCATTAAAAACTTGGATATTCGTTGGCCCTGTTTTCTTGTGCCGTATGCCGAGTGCACTGAAAACCCTCTTCACTTAGAATTTACTCACGACGTTTCTCTTCACTTTCCTAACTGAAGACTCATACATAACCATAAAGCATGTTGTGAATAAAAACCTAACACATTTTTATGCCTAGGCATAACTTTTTAAATGTTTAAAAGTAACATATTCAAGAATTTTATTATAGATTTTTTACTGGTATTTTTGTTTAAATTTATGCAGGATATCAACTGAGTTTTCCCACAGCTTTTCATTATTATAAATAGAAAAGCAAGCAAATGTAAGAAAAATGAGCATTCGTATAATTTTCAGAATCTCCTTATAAAAATATTGAATTGATATTTTTTACCGTTCATTCATATCTTTCATGAAATTGTTTATTATAGGTCCATTAATAATAGTATAATCTAAAAATAGAATTCTTGAAAAAGCATATCTTCTTTTTACATGTGATCTTTCAGCGATCTAGCGCTTTCCGTTAGTAGCTTCAGTAGTATCTGCTGACCCACTTATAGCAACCATCTAGCTCTAACATATGCTAAATTACTGTGGCTCACTCTTTCTAACGTAAGGTCGACGCGATCTCGGTCACGAAGCTCGGCTTTCATTCGGGAACATTATTGTTGCATTTTACTCGACAAAATTGAGATATCGATGAAATGAATTCTTAAATATTTTCCACATATGTATTTGATTCATTAACCATATTTTAATATTAAATTACATTTGACAAATTTAGTCACTTTAAAAACAATCGCTATTTTTGCATTTAAAATTATCGGCCCATTCTGATATTGGTCATCTTTGTTGTTTTTTAAAATCAAATATATTATCGATAACAAGTCTTATCGATATAAATACATCACTTGAACTCGTAGCAGCGATGAATGAAAAGCGGGAAATAACTGTAGAAGGCAGTCTCGTAAAAAATTACATTCGAACGTGCGTGCGAGGGAGATAGCATGATGGAAGGCTTTTAACTCGTAGCAATGAGTTTATCGTAGCCGCTACAAATACTAAGATGAAATTATAAAGTACTTTTTTCATAATATATTTATCATTTAACTTTATGTAGTCTTAAACATTATTTTAATAATAACAATTATAAGGAAATACGTCATTAATTGTTTAAATATCAGGGATTAAGATACTCTTAAGATCAATTCTACTTAAAAAATAAAGATAGATTAGGTATTTCCGTTTTTCTATAACTTATAAATATTATTTTTCTTCTTCTTAAAATGTCAAGTAGTCAAGCCAATGCCGAATGGAACAACAAGAAATCACAAACTCTACAACCCATGTAAACGACCGTAAAGATATAAAAATGGCGCCAGTTTATGACAGAAGAAATATTCGTTTTGAAATTATTATAATCTTAAGTTATTCTTCTTTAATTTTATGATATATATTTTTTGCAAATAGGTCTTTCAATTTTATTATTTATTTACTAATATTATTAGTTAATTTATGTTTAAAATGTGTAACAATGACATTTGGATCTATTTCCGAACGTATCACAAAAAGAAGTTGAGGTTATATTTTGTTTGGTATCGGGTTTTTGGTTACGAGAATATTTATTAAGAATGCCTTTAGCACCAGCAAGTGGAACTGGTGCATACTTTGAGAGGGCATCAAAAACTATCCGTTTAATTCGCCATGGATGCACAAATAGACCCTTTTTTCATATTTCTGTTACCCATGTGAGTACCCATCAAATATTTACTAGTGTAGTTACCTGGATATTAATTTAAATGCGTTAAATAGTTATATATGATGATTAAGTTTAATAATAATGTTATTTTCCAATATTTGGCTTTAAATTACAGACTAAAAGATTAAATAGCCAACCCGTCATAGAGCAACTGGGATCCTTCGACCCAATGCCTAACATGTTTAACGAGAAGCTTGTCGCACTCAATTTAGAAAGAATAAAATTCTGGCTCGGGAAAGGTGCTCATGTTTCTAAACCAGTGGAAGAACTTTTAGGTAATTTGATAACTATTTAGATTATTTTCCTCTATTATCATAAGTTCAAAATTCAGAAGTTGATGCTTTAGTCAAAATTAACCCGGTCTAGCCGGTATGGGGGAGGTGACTGACGTCTCTTCTTAAGCTTAACTTCAGGCAGAGTGGCTCATATACCAGACTACTATAAAACACAATCACACACAAAACTTGAATAAACTATTAAAGAAAATATTCTCCAATAACCTCTATATTTTATATTAATAATTTTACCTTTTATAATACATAAACTGTTGCCAAATCAAAATAAACGTTCGGCTAAAGTCAACAAAATAATCTTTGGGTGGATTCTTTCACTTGAAATCTCTCAAACTTCATATTCGTTACAGGTCTATCGGGCTTCTTCCCTATTCATCCCAGATCCTACATGACGGCCTGGAGGAACAGAAAATTAGAGAAGGAAGCATTGGCCAAACTACAACAGGAAGAAGCAGCTGCGGCAGCCGCTGACAAAGAGGCAACAAAATAAGGCTTCTACAGAATTAGTTATTAGTGTCGTTTTAAAAATAGCTTAAAAATTACTATTTACATTTTATTAATTAAAGTACTGTTAAAGGAAAATTCTGCTTAATACCTGTCAGAGCCTCTGCTGAGAGAAAGATGTCATTTTAAAATTTGTAAAAAAAAAAACCTTGACTATGGAGTCACAGGGATCATGCAGAGTCCTTAATTGTTGTCATTCATTTCAACCCTTTTCAAACTCGAAACCAGTTAATAGGAGAAAACAAAAACAAATTTCAATGAATTTAATTTTTATTATGCAAAAAAGACAATAGTAAGCTAAACATGGACACAATTTTAAATTTGGACTTCAAAAATACAACCATCAAAAACTAAAACCAACAAAATAAACAACATTAACAATCCTTGAGCAAACATAAATTTGTACATCTCTAAAACAAATTCATTGCATTTTTTCTACTACATAATATCTAAGAAAACAAAAAAAAAATAGGTAGACTCGAACTTAACTGTTTTTAAACAAATGTTTCGCTTAATAACACAGCAAATACAAAAAAGAATCGCATTTAGAACTTAAAGAAGACAATATAACTGATCATCGACCAAATTACAGGTAACAAAAAACACTATTGCTAAATTCGAGCAAGTCTACCTACAAAAGAAAAACTTATTTATAATACCGTCTATCCACAAAATTAAACGATTAAAAATCATTGTCATAAAATTGATTTTTTACTATGAACGTAATTGCCAAATAATTCTTTATACAGATAACTTGATAACGTCGTTTTTCGTCTTTACATAATATAGAATAGAACGAATCTCAATTACAATAAAATTCATTAATCAGATAACCAACTAGTCCAAAACCACAAATTAAAAGTAATTGAAGGGTCGATAATGTGATCCCAACTCTAAATTGCATTGATTTTATATTGTGACTACAACTGATTTTTTAAGATTCAGAATTGAAGGGACTACACTATTATTCGTTATTACCCAAATATTTCAATCCAAAAGTGCACTGCACTATTTATTAAGCTCTAAAAAGAATTGTAGTCACAAACAATTAAAACATCTAAAATAAACTTACACAAACAATAATACATTTAATGAAAAACTTAAATTTCTAAGGAAATTTCATCCTATTTTGGGGCGAGATAAAATTAGTATTTTTAGGATGAAAGATGAAAATAAACAAATAAAAAGTGAACGCGCCTAATTTTCTTAAACATCAAATTTGGAATCTAACATTAAAAATTTGAATTTAGAAGCGTCTTAACGATTATTGAAATATTTAGACATAAAAAGTTAAAAGAGTTGAAACGATTTTGTACACATCGCTCGCACTATTGCTGATTTCTCCCAAAGCCTATTGATTTTTCAAAATGGCGTCGCTTACAAATCTGGTAGCTGTAAAAGAGAAAAAAATAATAAAATATACAACTACCTGCATTACACAAGTTTACATAGTTGATTATTATGCTTATTTTTACCAGCAATTCTTAATTATTTTTTTAAACATGAAAACTGCAATGCCTCTTACTGTTTTAAACTTATTGACATGGCCTAAAAGCTATTCAAAATTAAGAAATTGTTAGGCTAAATTAAATATACTAAATATTATATACATAACAGACAAAAGCTTTTTCAAGCAACGCTTATTATGTTAGTTTTAATACTTAATATTAGAAATAGCAGCGAGTTATTTATCTCAGAGACTTAAATACACCGAGTTGACCCTAGGTCACTTGACTTAAAGTATTTGTGCAACTCGAGAGAGGAAGACTGAATGAAGTATATGTGGGTTACACTGTGGTTTAGCTGGAATTTACTTAGGCGAGTACTAACCATAATAATGACATTCGTCTCCACACTCGGTTAAGTCTGGGCATATTATTATTGTGAGTTTTAAGCCACGAAGTTTCATACAATTTTTTTTCACTAGTATTTTTATTATTGACAGTTAAGTAAGGCTATGTAAAATTAAATTAGGCATCCACAGAGGCAGTCTCGTTGGTACTTGACAATGTAAGCAATAAGCGTTAGATGTTAGATGTTTTGCGCGAACATTAATATCGCGATCGTAAAATAATGACAAAAAATTTCGAAAGATGTTAAATTTAAAAATAAAACAACTGATAAATTTGCAATTACGTCATTGTTCCACGAACACGACGTACTATGATTTACTATAATTATAAAGCCAGCATCTACTTACCAGCTGACGTCCCAATGTCTTTACCTAGGTAATAAATAAAAAAAACATACATTAAATACGTCTTGCTTATAAGCAAGTTTATTTAACACTAGATTTACCAGACCAGTCAAAATGACTGGTCTTGCAAGATCAAATTAGAATTCCTACTGCGTGTAACATTTTCTTTAATTCTTCCAATCTTCTTTAATCTATAATAGAAGAATTAGTTTTATGAACTTTATATTATTATTTTATATATATTTGTAACAAATATATACTTTTTTGGTTTTGGTAGAAATAGGTATATTTAAGCTGGTAAATCTAGTGTTAAAATGAAATGGTTACAAATTTATCTACTTTGGTGAGATATGGAAGTGAATTCACAAGGCAGGTGAAGATGGGAGAAAATATTGTTTAATAAATCGAGCAGAGGGCGCTCCAAACTAAAAAGGATACCATAGGGGACAAGATCAACACAATCATAAAATATATCCACCAGGAACCATGGGCATCAGGAACATCTGTCAAACTAAACTATACTACAGAAACTTACAAACCTGCGCGTGAGTTTCAGTGACGTTTTAAGATGTAATATAAAAGAAAATATAAGTATATTTAAAAATACTACGAATAATAAAATAAACTAATTATTCGCTTGTTAATTATAAAAAATATAACATATGCACGTAATATATGTGCATTCATACTTGATAGTAAAAAGAAAGCAATAACAAAATAACTATCATCAAGAAAAAAAAGCCAATATGAATACCCAATTCAAAAATTATATATGAAAAAACCACAAACCTTTTCTATTGATAGGCTATATAATTGAAAAAATATAATTACAAATAAAAAAAAAGAAACTAAGCCCCATTGAGTTCTAAATACTAGAGAAGCAAAGAGAATGCTCATAAGTTAAGCTCGACTATACTTTTATTTACAATTATTATTATTTAATAAAGGTTAGATAATAGATAATAACCAATAGCATTAATTATGTACTATTTTTGTACAATAGTTTTATCATTATTTACAAAAACTTGAGATATATAGGAAACCCACAATTCAAATAAACTCAATTTAATTTTAGAATCAAAAAAACAAAACACGTCATATCACGGGGAGCTCTAGTCGCAGACTAAACAACATTAGCCCGCTGGACTTATAACAGTAAAAAATGTTGAGGGTTTCGCATCATAATAAAATTATTCCTAGTATATTTAACTCAATGAAAAATCCCCAAACAAAAATATATATATACTACAGATTCCATACAAAAAAAGAAAAATAAAATAAACACCAAAATACATACAAACATTTTTTTTAATCCTCATGAAGTTGATCAATTTTTTTGTCAACCGCCTTTAGGCCCTTATCAATTGATTTATCGATTTTTTTAGTGATATCATTCATAAAATCTTTTAAACCTAAAAACACATTTTCAATATTAAATAAAATATAACATTAAGTTACATTTTAATAATAATAATAATACTATAATACAACACTAACAATAAATAAACTAATGCATTCACATACAGGACCGGGATTTGACCCCAGGACTTGTGGTGAGTCAACCACATCAATAAAAAAGAGTTAAACATACTAGAAAAGATGGGATAAACTAATTCCAATAAATTACACCACGATCATAGAATAAATACATACCAGATTGGTACCTAAATAAAAAACAATCATATTTATAAAGTAGACCAATCGTAGAGTAACAACATCTATTGCCTCTCTAGTATATTTAGCTCAACTATCCCACGTGGTGTATCTCAAACTTGTCCAACAAGTTAATAATACTAATTATACTACTCTACATAATCAACGAGTAAATAATTCTAATACACTACAAAATATGTCTAAACTCCAACATACATTAAAACCGTCTCTCCTAGCACAACGGGATAGAAACACGGTGGACTCCTTTTAGGGTATTTTTGTTTATATTAGATTTTAAGACGTTCTCAGGCTGATGTTCTCCGTTGCGCCTATCGAGGTTTAATCAATATAATTATTTGAATAAACATAACATCTGTTTGGGGTAAGCAGAAATATATAAAAACAACAAATAAATATTCAAAGTTGTGTGCTTAACTCAAACAAAAAATTAAAAAAAATGTAATTAAAAAGATTGGGAACCCTTTAGCTACGTCATAAAAATGAATTGCATGAAATGCATCAGGCTAACATATGACCAAAATGCCTCTTCATTAGTACATGCATAAAAAACCTTTCACCCCTGACACTGTGCTAGGAGAGTCGTCGACAAATAACTAAATAACTTCGTAAACAAAACAAAACAAACCGCATGATATCATAGCTAAATTGAAATGTGACCTTTGATCTATTTACGAAGTCTTTTTTTTAAATCGTATCGTAAATATTGTGCCGTGAATAACCACAACATAACGTCACTATTGAATATAGAAAAGGTATGATTATAATTTATGACCACAACATTTTAAACTAAACCACCACTATCATTGCATTGATAATGCGACCAAACAAAAGAATTGTTTTTATGACTAATAGTAAAATTCATAGAAGTCAGTATTAATATTCCGTAAAGCATCGTTTCTCAAGCGGGGAGTCGCAGTCTGTTGAAAAATAATAAATACAAACTACATACATGTATACATAATATATGCACATACAAAAGATTAGTGTAGTGTTATAAAACTAAATATTAAGATGTTATAAATAACTTTTTGGCTTTTTCGTGGATCGCAACATAAAAATGGTTGAGAAACGATGGCATAAAATATACATTTGAACTGTCAAAGTGACAGATGTTGTATAAATAAAACGTCACTTTGACAGCTCAAACATATACTTTATACCAGCGGTTCTCAAACTTTTTTGGCGAAGGAAAAAGTCTTAATATAATTATAAAAAACTGATTTATATGTATTTATGAATAATCATATTGCGTAATATTTAGATGTAACCTTATAATCTCCATTTGGTAGATATTTTTTGCAGTATTTTAGCCCTAGGGTTCTGCAGAACACACTTTGAGAATGGCTGCTTTATACAATACTAACTTCTATAAATCTCGCCATCAGTTTTTTATCTACACAAAAGCGACGTAATTTGCTGCGATTATTATTCACGCTAAAATGTACTAATAATGTTCACGAAAACAAAAAAAAAGTGTTTCAAGTTATACTTTTAATTTTCTCATGTGGCCCTCAATCTTTTTATTTAACGTGTCCACCAACGAGTGCATGCGCTCCGGTTCGTCCATTTGTTCAACGACAGGGATTGGAGTGGGGACTGCTTTCACTTTATTTAAATAATTATATTTTTAGACATATAAACTACTTTCTAAGGTTATTCTTGTTGTTTAATTGTTTAAAAACAACTGATATATCAATCAACTTCCACCCTACCTATAACCACACTTTCCCATACCAAATTAATTCCTTGAGTTTAGTAACATGTCTGTCATTGTATATATACTTTATATCACTCTTTAAGGCATAATTTTGACTTGATATGTCACTGAACTAATATGTAAAGACAGAAGGTATTATTAATGTGGTAATGTATTAACAAATATCTACAATAAGGTACCAATCTCCCTTTTTAACTTTTAGCATCATAATAATAATATCTTCTGCACTATTTCCATAGTAATTAAAACTAATAATTTTATAGATAACATGTTATTATTTGTCTAATATAAATTTAAAATGACTGACTCAAATCTCAATTAAATAAAAAAAAGATTTAAAGCTGTTTAAAATTGTTTCCTCTTACCAGAATTGGCCATGGCATCGATGTTGGAGTGATGCTTAAGATAGTAGGGCCTGATGATGCGATGGTAAATAACCAATGATCCGTTATACTGAATAGGTAGGAAACACCAGATTACGAAGACACACTGAAAATTAATAATTCATAAAAATAAATGAAGGAACTTACTGGACCAACCAGACAGAGTATACTTAGAAATGCTAGAATACTCGACTTCCTTCCAGGCACAGCCAGTAGAAATATCTAGTTTAATGAAGTCCTCAGATTGAGAAAAAAAGAAAGAAAATAATAAACTAATATATTATTACAAAAAACAATCTTTAAAAGTTTATCAATGAAAAAGGCTAGGGTTTAGCATTGTGTCACATGAATTTTGAGCTGCATTAATTTCTAATACCAAATAAACATCATTACCACTTCTAAAACTTGAAAATTTATTGCTAAAAACTAAACTAGGTAAAACATAGAGCAAAATGCACAATACTATGAAATCATAAGTGTTTTTTTGTTGTTGTTTTGATCATTATTCGAATTTTAAAATTTTTAGCAATAAGTTTTCAAGTTTTAGAAGTGGTAATGATGTTTATTTGGTATGAAATTAGTTGTTAGAAATTAATGCAGTTCAAAATTCATATGACATGATGCTAAATCCTGGCCAAGAAAAAAATTAAATGCTTAATAATTTGCTGAGATAGTATCACAGGAGAAAAACCAATCTTAATTGGTGCATGCCAACTGCTAAACCCTAAAGGGGAAACCAGCATGTGCAAGTAAGCTCATTGCCTAATGACGCATAATCTCTGATAACACTTGAAATCATGATAATCGAATTATCAGTCAATTCTAACCTAAAACTGCACATTTTAACAAGTCATAAAGCGAAATTTATTGTATTACGATCAATATCAATAGCCGTAATGTCGTCAAGGTTAAATTAATTAAACACTAACCTTCATCAGCCAATAAAGTGGGAACCATCCGACAATGAAGTCCGAAAAGTACTCAACAATGGAAAACACGGCATATACCACCCAATACGTAAGCCATTTCGTATCATCCTCTTTTTGAGTAGATTCCAAGGCCTTCATCGACATATACGCAGGATAAACAAAACCAATTGAATTACATATCAATTCAGCACCGAAACCAAAAACTAAATATAACCCGGTAAACGCGACCGAACCTGCCAACAAACAAAACGGGCATCAAGATTACCGCTTGCATTAGTTAAAAATAAATGTCATGAAAAAAAAATGCTTACCGAGAAATAGATACGTCCTATCTACTCCCGTCTTCTTTTCTGCTAATTCAAAGTATGGTGTCCACGGTTTTGACTTATCCCTTAAACTGATGTTTAAATTTTGCTTATATTCCTGCAATTTGGCACTCATTTTGTGGGATGGTCGTATCAATATGGGAGATTTGGAGCCGGCACGTCGTCGTAGGTCGTCGTCACACGATAATTTGACAATAATGACATTTAAATTTCAATATGGCTGACGCATAGAGTTGTAGTGGTAAAAATATCGTCATCGTAATCTATTGATTATGATTACGACTTTTCCTTAACGCTTCAATTACTAAAAATAAATTAATATTCATTGTTAGTAAAAAATATCTATTATTCGTTATCAAGAACTATTTAAGATTTCTCGTGTATTGTGTACTCTTATTATCTTAATTGTTTCTCGATGTATAAGGTGATTATTATAAATGTTGGCTTGTTTATTTTTGTTTAAAATACAAAATAAACTACATTATAGAGTTATTTATTTTACCATAACAACTTATTTTACTAAATAAATAAATGCTTTTAGCACAATATATAATCATCAAGCAGATTTTGATAACGTATCATTAATATCCGATGATAATAATTAAGTTATTAAGTGTAAAATTATTATAAACGATCTATAAACCTAAAACAATGTCTATTAAAAATTTAAAAGATTTTAAATGGATTAATGAACCAAAGGAATGGGATTTAAGAGAAGGAAAATTAAAGGTCCTAACAGATAATGAGACGGATTTTTGGCAATCAACTTGGTATGGTTTTCAAAAACATACTGGACATGTTTTTGGTTGTAATATTGATGAAGATTTTACATTTCAAGTATGTCTGTTGTCATTTATATTTTGTACAATTTTTATTTGGCACATTTTTCAACACGCTTTCTTAATGCGGACTTAACGACCTTCTATCGTCTAAAGCAGTGTTTCCCAACCTTTTTTGTGCCATGCCCCACCTTAGTCTTTCTAAAATTCTTATGCCCCCCTTATGTAACCAAACACCCAGTTGATATTTTAGTCTCGTCAAGCGAAATTATACCTAATAGTTATTTACCGCAATTATATAAGAATTTGCGTTTTTCGTTAAATTTGACACCGAAATTAGTATTGCATTTAAATGACCCGAAGCGAAAGGGTTAAACTCGTGTCGAGTCCATTTTCGAATTGCCTCTCTTAACCATCAATTTGCCCCCCTGTGCCCCACTTTGAGAAACACTGGTCTAAACGGTAGATGTATCTGTCTTTGTTTATTGTACCGAACTATTATAACTTTATTAGTATAAATTTATATCTATGACGAAAAAAACTAAATATTTGGCATACTAACTACACTTTTATAGGTATGTATAGAAGCAAATTTTACTACTCTATATGACCAAGCTGGAATTATGGTATTAATTGATGAAAAACATTGGATAAAAGCTGGAATTGAATACAACGACGGACAACCAATGATTGGTAGTGTACTTACGAATGAAAATTCTGATTGGGCAACAGGTGATCGAAATTCATTGTTGCTTTAGAAGCCGCTATCTCGGAATAGGACTAAACTGTTTAGCTGACCACATATCAGAGTAGAACTGACAAATAATTTCTTTTTATAGGTATTTTTAATGGAGACCCAAAGAAATTTTGGATGCGTATAACAAAAATTAATAATGCGTTGCGATTACAATATTCTTGCGATGGAAACAATTGGCCGTTATTGCGTTTGTGCTCTTTCGTTGGAGATAATGTGACATTGGCTGTTATGTGTTGTACGCCTCAGAGAGCTGGATCAAATGTCTTGTTTTCTGATTTCCGAGTCACCAAACCTTTGAGTAAAGACCTTCATGATTTAAGTTGATAACTTTAAAGATAGTTTATTGTCTATGATTTGTTTGTTGAAGTGAATTGTCTATGAAAAAAGTTTTTTTTGTTGTTGTTCCATTTTAAGACAAAGGGACTGAGCCCATACAGCCATGTCCTTAGTGATTTTTTTTAAATAAGGCAATGAAATAAAAAAAATGAATTGTTTAATCATATATTTTTAAAATATGAAAAGCATTTTTTTATAATGTCTCATTTTGTGCTTAATTTCTTTTTTAAATATAAATTATTAAAATGCAAATGGAAGGTTTTTTAATTAATACTAGAATTAACAATAATCCTAACTAGATAACAATAAAATTTATTTTAAAAAATTGACATTAAAAAAATAATTGATTAACTTTTTTTTATTATTATTAATTTATCTAAATCTTAAAATAACATTGGAAAACATTTACTTAATGGAATTTTAATAGTTTAGTTAAGTTAAATATGAGGAAAATGTAGTGTTATTTTTGGTTATTAACAAGAATTTATAAAACTTTATACAGCCACTATCGATCTCGCTTTTAAAAGTGTAATAAGCTGTATAAAGTCTTTCAAACATCAGATAAATATAAATAATTTAATAGTCACATATTCTACACAATATTCAGCCAAGTTCAAGAATAGCTCATTAATTACATAGGTGTGAAAAGTGCATTTAGTACCTGAATAGATAGTGCCTCAACTGTGCTAGAAAAAATAAGGGCCTAGGAACAAAGATATACTCTATGGTGCAGTATAATTAGTACCAATAGTACCACAGATAGTTACAAAGATCATAGGTGACATTATCGACACAAATAGCTTGCGTAATAACCTTTCTGATATATCAAAATATTAATTCACTATTGAAATATAAATCAAAATTAAAACAATGTATTGAAAAAATTTTAAGTTGACAACACTGATGTAGTGTAGATTCTTCTTCAGTTTGTAACAATGATTGTTATCAAAAAGCAACAATCAGATTTTCATTCCTAAGCCCTTTTAAACTTAAGCCTATATTTAACAAGAACTAGATATAATATGAGAAAGCAATTGACTAGATTGTTAATTAAATATATTTAAAAAAAATCTTTTAGAAAGACCATCAGGAACTCAATTAATTTTCAGTGTTAAAAATGCATATTAGTGCGTACTGTCGCTAGGTATAGGACTTCGGAGACTTAAGCTCGTAATCAGAAACGACACTCGAGAGTAGTTTGATTTGTAATCACTTGAATATAGAATCTGTGCTCGAGAACCGAAAGAAAAAAATGAATTTACGCTCAAGTACGATTCAGTATTTGCTTCAATATCATTGCTTGACCGTCGTTTCTAAATACGGCGTTAATTTGTTAAATAATTTTTTTTAAATTAAAATAACTATTATACTAAATTTCAAAAACTAAAGCATGTTATTATAACGTTAAGAAAGATTACACAAATCCATTCATTTTGTTACAGCCAAAATATTGCTTCATACAATTAACAATAACAAATGTTAGTATTCGATTTGAATCGATCTACTTAATTGATTACTAATATAACGATTAATATAATTTTATAAAATTAATTATCAACATTGATATAACAGTTAAAATATTCTTAATATTTAACGGAACAATTATGAAATAATTATGTTAAAGTCAAGTGAGATTGCGACTCAGTCTTATTTAGGTCAACACAGCACAATAATTGCATTAATGTTAACAAAAGAATAATAATTACAAACTCTTTGATTTAAAAAAAAACAACAAACATTTCACTACTAACTATTAATGTACTAAAAATTCTTAAAACGGACGATTTTATTTGTAAAATTTTAACAACATCTATTTATAAGTAAATTACTGATTTAAAAAAGGAAGCATTTGTATTGTATAACACTACTAACGAAGTTTGTAGAAAAGTGAATAATATATTTATTAAAAATGACTATTGACTAAGAATTGTTTTAACGCACATCACTAAATACTAACAGGGCAGTTATAGCGGGAATTTGACATCGAATTGATCAATCACTGTTCTGTGCAAATATAATTAAAATGCAATATATAAATATACAATAGATTTAAAGATTAGAAAAATTCGAAGAATAAAAATAGAGAAAAAGACTAGTCTAACGATCTAACTAGGTTTTCTAGACACGACCTTGAACCAAAATATTTTCTCTCGCTCATACTAACACAACGACCCATAAGTACGAAAGGGTCCGGCTTTCATTATCACGCAGACGTTTCATGATCGCATCTAGCCATTGACTACAGTTTGGTGTTACTTTTCATTTGTTTTATAATTAAATAAATACAATGTATCACAGCCTATTAGATATAATTTATGTGGTTGTTATGTTATAGTGTTCTATTTGATTCTAGATCTTATGCGTTAGCCAGAATTAATTACTGCGATTGATTTTTGGACTACTAAGACACTGATTACCATAAATATAATCTATCGTTGGACATTCAAAGTTCTTTAAAATGAAATTGTGTTTTGTATTCTATTTTAACAGTAATTATTGGGATTTATCATTATTATATATTTTGTTGACAGCAAAATCATTGTGGTCGAGTGTAGATGAATTTAGCTGGCTTAAAAAAATCGAGATATGCTTAAAAAGAGCTTAAAAGCCTTTTTAGATAAAAATTATCCGATGAACTTGTATGTTAAAAAGCACAACACTACCTAGAACTACCACAAATAAATTGTCGATGACATCTCCACCGTCCACGTGTATTGTCTATGGTAGCGTAATTAATGACGTCTAATTAGGTTATATATTTATGTTAATCAGCGTGTTTAATCTTAGTCGCCGTGTCCAATATATATTTTTTTATCCGTCGTTTATACGACTGCCAGTTTTGTTAAGACGCCTTGTGTTTCTTTCTGCCTTCCCTTCGATGGTCTGTTTGGGAGTGAGGTTTCAGCTCTCTGCAATCAAGCTGAAATAATATAGTTATTAGTGTAAATATCGTACCAGTACAATACAATGCAAATTGTATAGTTTTAAAAAACCAAAGCCAAAATAAAAACAACAAGGATATTTTATTATTATTATTATTATTTATTTACTTTTAGTAAATGGGCTCCAATAGAGCGCTTTTACTCGTCAAGACATATACAAATATAAATGAAATAAATTTATTAATACTAATTATCATTTTGATTTAGCTGCTGGATACTGGCATTGTCCACTTACATACTAATGTCATAATAGTATATAATAAATCTACTATGACGTATTGTCATCCCTACAGGTAAACATAAAATAACATTGATTATGTCCAATATATTTTTTATCATATTTACTTATGCAAGTCTTAATTAACTTATTTTCTTTAATTAGCTTATTAAAGAGGTGGTGTACTAAAACCTTAAAAGGAGTACTGGAGGGAACATAAGCCTGAATAAAAACCTAAATGAAAACATTTTGAATCATTTGTTGCTTACCTTACTATTATTGTTTGCAGTACCTACCCTACATGCAAATAAAGTCGTGGGTTCACTTACCAATATTTCATCGTCAGGTACTCTTGATAATAAATCTAAAACTTCATTATTAGGTATTGAATGAGGCCTGAGAATTTTTCTTGTGAATTTATTTATACCTGAAAGTAAAAACAATAATCAAAGCTTAGTGTTTGTCTTGAGGTTGCTTTTGTTTGAAAAAAGTTAGAAAGCCCGTGACCGAGTTGATATATGCGTAAATATCAAAGTAACTTTAGTCACATGTTTATGATACAAACACCAGCATCTTTGGAAGACGACGAAAAGATAATAAGTGTACCAAAGTATTTCATCTATTATACTAGCTTTTACCCGTGGCTTCGCTCGCATTTAAGTCATTAAATAAGTATCAGAGATCATTTCAATAGAAATGAATCAATATGATTCCAAACAGCTGAAACTATAGTCAGTTGGAAACTATAGTAACAATTTTTTTTTAAAATAAAAAGTATTCTATGTTACTTCTAGTACCTCCAAAAATATGTGTACAAAGTTTCATGATGATCGGTTAAGTAGTTGTTGCGTGAAAACGCAACAAACAAACTCACATTCACATTTATAATATTAGTAGGGATTATTTTTACCTTGATTACTCATCTAATACTTTTTAAATTAACTCTAAGGCCTGAATTCCGAAATGAAACTCGAGCATAATTTGATCTGAAATCACGTGATCATTACTCCATTAAAATCCCGTTTTCGACTCGAGCGTCGTCTGAATACAGACCTTAAATCGAGTTATTTAAGTAATGCTGATCATATGTGTACATAGTTCGCTAGTTGCATACCATTGTGTACCATATAGTGCAGCGGTTCTCAAACTTTTTTGGTGAAGGAAAAAGCCTTAATATAATTATAAAAAACTGATTTATATGTATTTATGAATAATCATATTGTAATGTAATATTTAGTTGGAATATTTAGATGTAACTTTATAATCTCTCTTTGGTAGGTATTTTTTACAGTATTTTAGCCCTAGGGTTCCGCGGAACACACTTTGAGAATGGCTGTACTACGTGATACCTAACACAACTGTATCCAATGAAACTTACCCCAACACATTAAAAGGTATCTTAGAGGTACAAGATACAACACAAATCCAGCCGCTATCAACATTGTTATTGCTAAATAACTCAAATATGGCATTGTGAAGTTCATAAGACTAAAAATAGAATAGAAAAATTAACAACTACCTAAATAGCACACGCGAGTTGATTACCATTAGAGGATTCCTATATACTAAGGTGACCAACTATTTTTTGTTCAAAAAGAGTACACTTTGCAAGTACTTCATAGGTGAAAAAAAAAGAAGAAAAAATGATAAAAACTGTATTTTCTTTTAAAAACATATTTTTCTTCGGAGTGGATTTTTTTTTGCTAAATGACGATGTTCGTCTAATAATGCAGCCACATCCGAACAACTTTCATTTTGCATATTAAATTTGACTGTTAAGACGCCAATAATGATTCCCTAGTGAAAATACCCTTTCAAGAGCAGCATTAATAATTAATTAATAAAATAATCTAAAATAGTGTTTTAGAAATACAAATAAGTATAAAATTATACAAATGAGTACTTTCAGAGTACAGGATTTGAAAAGAGTACGGTTTGCGAAAAAAGAGTACAAAACTCAGTAAATGAGTACAGTTGGTCACCTTATATATATACACATGTATTGGACTATTGACCTTGACAAATTATGAGGTCGACAATCAACTCACGCGCACACAATACCCCCTTATAACTATTATTAATTATGTAATTGAATTCCTATATTTATTATCTGTTGACGAGTCTCTTGTGGTCTTCTTGTCATACACCTTCCTGAAGCCATTGTAGAATGTATCTATGAGCTAGTGTTTAGTGCTTATAATAATAAATTATTTTAATTTCATTATTTGTATTTATTTGGTTAATGTCTATAGAAAAATAATGTATTAGATAATTTGGCGAACTATATTTAAAATCTTCAATAGACACTGTTATATATGTATGTTATGATTAGAGGGTAGTTATGAATTGTATGGTCTATGATCTTGAGTCGTTAACAAACTCGTTAAATGATCACACTCAAGAAGAACTTTTATTTGCATAACTACGACATACACACTTACTTTTTTACAGCCTCCCCTAAAGAAGCGACGTAGCCTATAGCATTTTGTACTGTCTGAGTAACTTCCTGTATCGCCTGCAATCTTTCTTTTAATGATTTCTTTTCCTCCTGTGAGCAATAAACAGAAATGAGATCATGAACTAGGGATAATGTGTTTCTAATTAAATAAATTTAAAAAAGTAACCTCGTGAGCTTTGGGTAGACCCCCAGATCTTAGATTCGATATTCAAAATGTGTATTGTCCTAGCTCTCATACCCATAACACAGGATGTCCTAGTTTAAGACCAAGGCATTGCATGTACATGTTAATAAAAAATAAACTATGTATGCTTCAAACTTACATTTTATATAAGACTAGCTTAGACCCGCGGCTTCACTCGCATTTAAGTCATTAAATAAGTATCAGAGATCATTTCAATAGAAATGAATCAATATAACTTTAAACAGCTGAAACTATAGTCAGTTGGAAACTAAAGTAAAAAATTAATATTTTTAAAAAATAAAAAGTATTCTATGTTAGTTCTAGTACCTCCAAAAATATGTGTACAAAGTTTCATTATGGTTTCATATTGGTTAAGTAGTTGTTGCGTGAAAACGTAACAAACAAACTCACATTCACATTTATAATATTAGTAGGGATTATACATTCTACAGTAAGTGCAAAACAATGATACATGCTAAACATGTCATTACAAAAACGGAATCATTATTACGATTGCATTTTAAAGTTTTTGAGAAACTTACTTTATCAGCTTCGGGATCCTCATCATCTTCTTCAGCTAATAAATCATCATCATCTACTGGTATTAATAATTGATTCCCACCTTAAAAGCAAAAAGCAAAAACTATTACTAAGATGGTCACAGACGTTAACACTAGGAATACAGGGTCAAGGTCATGTGACTGCACATTTAAATTATAATAAGTTTTTGCTTATTTTTGGAGTATAAAAATTAATATAAAAAACAGAATTTCTTCTGGTCATTTGACTGCTCCCATCTGATTAGTGTTGATTTCAAATCACAACCACATTATATTTTAATAAATATTGAACAAGAACATTGAGTTATATATACTAGAGAAGCCATGTTAAAGAAATGTGTGTTGGTTACTGTACAAGGGCTTGCATGGTTTGCATTGTTCATATAGTGCATAAATCAGATGTGATAGCTGTTTTAAAATAAGAACGCTACAACGTTGTGATTTCTCCCGCAAGATGGCGCTGCAAAGGTCCAGGTCCTATTAAAGTAGTCTAAACTAAAATTTTGATAATTTTCGTTCTTTTGTTATTTCTTTTAATAGGACCAGGTGAAATAGCCAAGCAACATCAAATATGCTTAAAATAAAGCTAAACTAAAAATAAATTACCGATGTGTTTAGGCAAGTATGAACAAAGTATGGCCGGAAGGTATTTCTTAATTGGAACTAAAACATATAAATAAATTTTAAAAAATGAATGTATAAGAATTATTCAGGAATATGTCTTGAATTCATGGTTCTTATGGAACTAAAATATCAGACTAAACCAGCGTTGCCAGATATTTTTTTTACCAAGTCGTGATTTTGAAACTTTTTGAGTGAAAAAGCGTGATTATTTCGTCGAAAGCGGGACATAGTAAAAAAACGTATATAATCAAAAGTTTTTAAATATTTATCTATTTATTTGAATTTTATATTACGTTTTCGTGATAATAGACAGCAAAAATAGCTATAGAAATGTATTTTAATAAAAATATGATATTTTATCATTACTTGTCTGTGCCTCCCGGCCGTGCTTTCTCAACACGCTGCACGCACGGTCGCGTTATTCCCGAAAGCGGGACTAAGATTTTCATTTAAAAATCGGGACGTCTGGCAACGCTGGACTAAACTGTCTTTTATATGAGTTTAGGAATAATGAAATTAATTTAAAAAATCATCTGCTGTTCACTGACCAGATTGACAGAGTATATTTCTTCAGATAGTAATTATATGAAACTGCCATTTAGCTTAAAGATTTATCCATTAAAAATAATTTAAATTAAGAACGTTGTCAGTGCTTATAAAAACGTTTGGGAAATCTTGTTTGAAAGAAAATATATCACAATATATTAACACTAGATTTACCAAAGCAGTCAAAATGACTGATCTTGCAAGATCAAATTAAAATTCCTACTGCGTGTAACATTTTCTTTAATTCTTCTAATCTTCTTTAATTTACAATATAACAGAAGAATTAGTTTTATGAATTTTATATTATTTTATATATATTTATAACAAATATATACTTTTTTGGTTTTGGTAGAAATAGGTATATTTAAGCTGGTAAATCTAGTGTTAAATAAAAATAAACTATATTGAAATAAAACTATATAAAGTATAACTATATAAAAGATCAGGACATACGAAAATTTAATATAAATAAATTACTTACCAGTTAATCTGTATATCAACCAATTTCTTCCAAACACGACTAGTATTAAAAAGGGTAACATCCACATCTGGTAATAATAACAGAAGGCGAGCCATACTAGCAAACCTAAGAATGACCTTACTCTAGATTCCCATTCAAAACAATCCCTAGAAATAAATCAAATGATATTATAAATCAGCCATTCTCAAAGTGTGTTCCGCGGAACCCTAGGGCTAAAATACAGCAAAAAATACCTACCACAGGGAGATTATAAGGTTACATCTAAATATTCCAACTAAATATTACGTAATATTATATCGCAATATGATTATTCATAAATACATATAAATCAGTTTTTATAATTATATTAAGGCTTTTTCCTTCGCCTAAAAAGTTTGAGAACCGCTGTTATAAATGTACTAAACAAGAGTGATCTAATTTGAAACTTTGAAAATTTGAACTTTGTTGTTACTCTTTTATCAATGGTCTCAGATATCTAATGTAAGAGTGGGGGTTTCGAGTTTGTTTTTAAAGGGGGTCGCAGTCTAAAATAATAAATACAAACTACATACAGGTACAAAAGATTCGTTTATTAAAGGAATGAATTTGAGTGTAGTGTTATAAAACTAAATATTAAGATGTAATGTGTGGGGGGTCGCAAGACTTTTTACTTAACTTTTTGGCTTTTTCGTGGGTCGCGACATAAGAATGGTTGAGAAGCGATGATATATAGTTTAGAATTTAATATAGTTCCTAACCAAAGAATTGCTTACAACTATTAAAGTGACAGTTGACAGTTCTGACAGTGGACAAGTTTGCATCTGTCAGTATCTTAGACCGGACAAAAAGCCTAACGTATGTAGCTTAGTACATGCAATTAAAATAACTTACTGCAATATCTTTCCAATTTCAATAAACCACATAATAATTGCCTTTAATCTCATAACATTTCTAATAAACAGTTGCCGCTTGAATTTTGCTTCTTGATGCATGTATTTTGGCTCTTTCGGATTAACTGCCCTTATTGCCGCTTTTAGCTGAAAAATACATGTGAAATAAATAATAAAATGTGTATGAAGATTTTTTCACTTTGATTTCGAATAAACAAAGGTGGCAAACCTAACGTTTTTTTTTTGTTTATTACAACATTATAATAATTTTCAATTGTCAATTGTTGCTCTACCTATTCTACTATTTACTATCCATATTATTTAGACTCTAAATCGTATTACAATTTTTTTCTCATTGTATATGACTGTAACTGAGCTACAAGTTTATATATGTCTTCTATCTCTAAAATAAAAAGCTATACGTATTTCTTATTTGACTTTAACCGTTTTAGTGCTAAGCAATTTTTGTGAATATATATAAAAATTGCTGTATATTTTTTGATTATTTTAAAGGAAAAATAATAGTGTCAAATAAAACACTCTAATTCAGACGAATATCAATCAATTACTATAATTCTTTTTTTAATATAGTGAACAAATGTTTTGTGATACTTATATGGCGCAATTTTAGATTCAAACTATCGCATCACTTTTGCGCCTCTTAGCACTCTAACGGTTAATTAGTAAATATAAAGCAATATACTTACTGGATTCCAAATAACAGTCATTTCTAATAATATTTGCGGGTAATTCCCCTTGGCGCGCGCGCGCATCTTCTTATCCTTCAGCGCGTACCAACGTTTCTCGCCATTGTTTATCTTTAATAGCGGGATTGCTAATTTACCAAGAAACTCTACTTTATGATCGTGGTCTTCGTCGTATACTGTTATTTCTAATATGGATGTAATATCTTTTACTGTGCTGAAATTAAAATTGAGTTCCTATTCACATTTAAAATTATAAATTACGCCTACCGTCTCCCCGTACAACCTATTCCTGGTTAAGTTATTCAGATATTGTATTTCAGTTTATTTATTCAATTACTTGACGGGTTTCTCGTTATATGCCTTCAACCCCTTCGTCCGAGCTATTTAAATGCAATACTAGATTTCAGTGCCAAATTTAACGAAAAAAGCAAATTCTTAAACAATAGGCGTGTGGACAGTATTAAAAAAATGATGAAATAATGATTTTAGTGGGAAAACATGTTAAAAGTATTGCAATGAATTACTTAATTTTGTAAATTAAATTCAGATTATTAAGATTTTAAATAAAATAAAAGTACAAAATACTGCAGTCGGTCATGTTCATTGAAACACCAATCAGGGAGAATGACGTCAAGGCCCGGTAATATGTCAGTGTCAAGGGAAGGGCTGTGTTGTTTTACTTCGTGATAGCTACGTGTTCTGTTTAATTTTTACATCATTCAAGTTAGTTAACTCGTTGTTTGTTCGCTGTTTGGTGAAAAAATAATTATCTAACAATTGACAACAATGGAACAAGGATTTATTAACTCAAATAGCTCAAATTTGACCAGAATTGATTTGTTTATGTTGGGAGAGTTTTTAGCATCAAATAAGGACAAAAGTTTTATTTATAGTTTAATAAATTCTACACAACTCTTGGAAAGTTTGGAATTCATGTTTAACACGTGAAATATATTTAATAAATGTTATTTTGTTTTCTTCGTCCGTCAAATTGCGTGTATATCGGTCCGTGACGTCACATGCTGCCTATGAGCGTTTTCCCGCATAATTTAAAACCGATATTTTAAAACGCAATATTTAAATAATATACTTAGTTTATTACTGAAATATTGTGTATTTCGGTAATATTAGACCCGTACCTGCATTATAGAAGGCAATTTCAAAATCTGTCCACATGCCTATTGCGGTAAATAATTATTAGGTATAATTTCGCTTGACGAGACTAAAATATCAACTGGGTGTTTGGTTACATAAGGAGGGCATAAGAATTTTAGAAAGACTGAGGTGGGGCATGGCACAAAAAAAGTTGGGAAACACTGGTCTAGACTATATTCTAAATTACTTACAAAGTGAATATCTTCATCCAATTGGGTGTTAAAGTCTTATATTCGGTGTGTGTTTGCAGCCTGGAATTGCCGAGTTCTAGGACGCAGAACGGATCTGATTTGCCACCTAAATCTGCTGCAGCCAAGCCTTTTGCACTAAACACTTTAACACACAACCAACCAACACCGATCGAGTTTTCATTCAGTCTATGCCATGCCTGAAATATTTTAGAATAAACTTGACTTACTTTTGCAATTTTTTTTAATTCCATGTTTTTCAACTTTTATAGGCATCATGGTCACGACGATTGTCATTTTTTTTATAGTTAACAAATGTATATTTTTTAGAGATGTGCCGATTATGACTTTGGCCGACTAGCCGATTAGTCGGTTGTAAATAAGCCGACTAGTCGGCCGACTAATCGGCCAAGCCGACTACGGTTTAGGGGATTCCCGTGACGCTTCGTTTACAGCTGATTCGCTGCAATTTTAGTCACTACTGACATGTGGACAAATATAAATAACAAAAAAAGTTTTTTGAGTTTTACAGCTCACTAGTTTGACGATAGTTTCAAATACCATCACGCAGTATTGCAATAAATGTCATTAAATATTGTGTTGATTTGTTTTTTAATTAAGATACTAATTTTGTTTGATAAATGTCATCAATATGTTTTCTTTACAAGGAAGTAACACATACATTTTATTGAGAAATAGACACAAAGTAAGAAGCCGGATAGTCGGCGCTTTTTGCCGATTAGTCGCCGACTAGTCGCCGACTACAATAGTGGCCGGATAGTCGGCTTTACCGACTAGTGGCCGACTAGTCGGAACATCTCTAATATTTTTCTATTTAAATAATCCTAATTTAAATAGAAAAGACGCTTGGCACCTTATAATTGAATCACCTATATATAATATAGTATAACTTACGTATCTATTCTCAATAATATCTCTATCCCTAGGATTGTCCCTATAGCTAGTTAGATCTGTAATAGTCTCAGATTGCGTCGTGCCGCTGATCGTTAAAAGGAGAAAAATCTGTCCATTCCCATCTTCCAAATCTTGCCAAATGCTATGGGTCTTTTCTCTTTCTAACCTTGAAAGGTCAATGGAACATCTGCAATATTAAATTTAAAATTTTAAACCGCCTTTATCAGTTTTGTATTATAATTATGCATTGTATTGTATGCATAGTTTTGGATCACATAAATAAAACCGCTAAATAAAAGCATTCTTAAAGTGATACTTGAGTCACTGACACTATTTTTTAAAGCTTTGTTGAATAACAAAAGTCGAGTATTTAAAGGTTGCTTCAGAGATTAGTGACTAGTTGGTTCAACTAGTCACTTCGGAAGAAACATTGTTTACTAGTCCACCCGTCTTTCAGCATCCAGCATCTTACAAACGACAGATTACATATCTGTTCAAACGCTCTCTAGTTTAATATCAAATGGCGGATAATTACGAAACAAAAGAAGATCAACCTGCCAAGAAAGTCATCTTTGGTTTGTTTATCCTTATCCCAGACAGTAACTTCAAGTAATTGCTCCTGATCGTCGTAAAGATGCAAATCGAATTGTTCTAACCACGACGGGTGCAACGACTTCCATACAACTTTACTTTTATATTTTTCATTACCTAACCTAAAAACATACATGAAAAAAATTAGATGATTAATTAATTATATCGGAGTGTCTCGACATAGATTTTTCCAAATTACAAGCGATATTTTTTACGTTATTCATGAAGACGATATTAGATATTAACTAGTTAAAAATACTTTAAGAGACTATCGAGTTTATTTAAATTTAAACCGAGACGTTAACATACCTAATATGTGTGCAAACAATTTAATTTAATTTTTCAATTATAAAAAAAATCATATAGTATCGATATCTCAAATCTGTCGACCATTGTGACATCACTAAATTGGGTTAAATATAGCGATTCTTATTAGAGTAAAAAGTACAAACAAAAACAACCCTTACCTAAACTTACAATAAGGATCACTGGATCTTGTATCAATATCCATTGCGGGAAGATTCTTAGCTTCAACTAACACTATGGTGACAACAGAACTCCATATTTGAGCTTTTAGCCGTTTATTAACGTCACTCAATCTTGTATTTTTCAGGAGATACTGAAAGGAAATATCTTATATATGTATATGAAAACATACGACACATATTATATATAAGAAGTCTGTAGGGTCTTATCCCAGAGGTTACGAGTTCGATTTCTATAGGATACATGTTGGTCTGAAGTCGTAAACCAAAACCAGAACTGTGAAAGCCTCAATTCAAGCCTCCTTTGCACACTGCAAAACCTCCTACTACTTTTAAAAATGGATAAATCTTACGTAATAAATAAATTGAAATAAATCATTTATTTAATTTTATTTTCTTATTAAATCTAGTCTTTTGTTTTAACCTTTAACTACTGAGGTGGGAGCCTCTCAGGTTTTGAGAAAATAATATTTTCAAATTATTCTAATTAGTTAGTTTGTTGATTTTTTAAAATATTTATATTTATATTTATGATCTCATGTGATTTTTTTTCCAAAAAATGGTGTTTTCTAAATTTTGAAATGATAGTTAATTATATACAAATAAATTATTTAAAAAATATTTTATTTAATTTAAATACATCAATTGAAGCTAAATATTAAACAGAAAACCCTCAAGATTTTTAAATACAAGCACATATACATACGGGACTCTGAGGCCCCCACGTCAGTGTTTGCGTGCAATTAAATCCACCAGTAATTGAAGGTTAAAAATAATACCTCAGCCAATGGTATGCCTGAGAATAAAATTCTACGTTATCAGTACGTCTGAAATATTCACCAAAAAGGTTCCGTAATTATCTTTATTAATATACGCAACACCACTCAAGATTACAAATGCTATCATTAAGACAAGCTAAGGTTTAGTTTAAAGTTAGAATTGATTTACCGGCCCTTCTTTCTGATGTAATAAAATAACAAATGAAGATTAGTAATGAAAATAGAAATACAATTATATTAGTAATAAATTTAATATAATTGAATACCCGATGTATTTTGTCTCCATGATCTTTCAACTTGGGGAATGTACTCCCGATTTTATCCAGAATTTCCGAACATAAAGCTGCAGGGGCGCTTATATCTGTTTGCGGAACGTGAGGTAGACTTCCAGATCTGATTCTTAATTGGAAAGCTCTGATGATAAAGGAAAACATATTTTTGAATTTATATTTGGAGTTTTGGAGGGAAAACGAAAATATAAAAAAAAACCACGTAATTATAACATTCCATCAACAAAATTACGTAAAGGGTCCTTTAAATTAGTTAAATCAGTGTTTCCCAAGGTGGGGCCCACGCCCCACAGGGAGGCAATTTGATTCTTAGGGGGCCAATTCGAAAATGGACTCGACACGAGTTTAACCCTTTCGCTCTGGGTCATTTAAACACAATGCTAAATTTCGATGCCAAATGTAACGAAAAAAGCAAATTCTTAAATAATTGCGATAAATAATTATTAGGTATAATTTCGCTTGACAAGACTAAAATATCAACTGGGTGCGTTTGGTTACTAAAAGGGGCATAAGAATTTTAGAAAGGCTAAGGTGGGGCATGGCACAAAAAAGGTTGGGAAACACTGACTTAAATAGTCTAGTCCCCCGCCAAAACTCCATTGTAGCCAAAATAATTGTGATTAATAATTTTAAAAAGTACCTGTCCTCATTCGTACTAGGTGAAAATTCACTGTCAACTTGGGCACGTTTTTCAAAAACCAAATTCGATGTTGATATACTTTTGTAAACAACCCTTTCAACATTTAAAAAGTCATTGCATGCATCTTTGGAGTCATCATCAGCTTCATGAATAACAAGTGAAGGTATCGAAGTATCAGTTGCTGAATCGGATGAGAAGTCTATTACATTTTCATCTCTTAGTGTCTTATCATTGGCAACATGTGAAACGAATTTCGAATCGTTCAAATGCAATTGTACAAATTTATTCTGTACACTATCTTGTAAATCTTCAACACGATCTTGAATCTTTTCGTGTATTTTTATAATTTGATTCTTAATTTTTTCCATTTTATTTTCGGTTAGCTATTTCACTTTTAACAAAAAACAAACTACACTGTTTTTATTGAGTTCATTTTGAATTGTTCACTGATATAGATACAAGTATATAAGGGTGTAGAATTTGATAGACAACTTAATAGTTTCAATATAGAGAGTTATATTATAAATTAATTTTAGTCGGTTTATAACTAAATCGTACAGTAAATACTAATTCGGATCTGTTAGTACGCCAACAATGATACGATTATATTGTATTAGGGCCATAAAACCGTATTTCTGTACATCAGTGCTCTCATTGACGCAAATATACAATTTAATGTTGGTCTTAGTAGTGTAATGATTAGTGTTTTAGTCTATTACGCCAGTTCAGAGGGGCTACTCAAGCGCACGAACTTCGGACGAAAATACGGACGTCTACCACCCAGACAGCAACGCCACGACAGATAGGATACTCAATGCTTATTTTACGGACATTTGACAGGACTTTTTACGGGCTTATATGTCAAAATTCACATCAGCTAAGCACATGACGGTCGTATCGCGAAACTTCGGATAAGTCTGAGTAGCCCCCCAGTTTCGATTCCAGATCGAAACTATTTTTTTCCTAACATAGTAAAAGTAAGTATAGGGTATCTTATTACTGCTAAAATATTGCAGATCATAGGTGGACTCTTGTTGGTCCGCAACAAAACGCGACTCTAGTAATACTAAATTGAAAAACAAAAAACGCAACATAACATAATCTTATTTATAGTTACAAAATTGACATAATATACATTTATTTCGGGAACGTTTGAATTCTTTTTCCTTATCCATTTCAGTGTTAGCAATTTAACTGGAAGTAAAACAACATTACTACGTGGATTTGTATTTTTTCTTTAAATCTAGTATAAATAATGGGAGCTAATTTAAAAAGAAGTAAATTTTTTAGTTTTACAAATGATATCTATCACGCTGTGAATCATAAACAAAAAATAAAAATGTATTAAAAAATAAACAAGTGCCTATTGCCTACAACCATAAGTACAAATACACATAAAAAACATAAGGTATTGTAAATAACCTTGAACTAAATAAACTTGAGCAGATATGTCCAACCAAATCTGTGCAAAACACAATGTACCAAAGGCGCGGCTTCGTGTCCGGTCTACTTTTGCCAATAGCACGTGGATTAGATTAGACACGATACAAACTACAATTTTTAATTTTATTCAAACTAAAACAAAAATTATGTACAGTGGCACCTCGCATTACGACCAAAATAATTTGTAAAATAATAGCTCGCTTAACAAGCGACGTGGATAGGGGAAGTCCCAAATCGTGCGGGTACGATATAACTTTCCATGTTATGCTATTTACTACATCAGTGGGCTTATCACGAATTTTAGTCTGGCTTTCGAACCGAGTTCGCTTCAAGCGATTCGTATGGAAATTTGAGCAGCGCCACCGCGTGCGGATTTGGAACTACAATATTTTTGTTAATTTTCGAACGTCTCGATCTTTCGTTCATTTGATAGATTGCTGGTGCTCGTTAGTCGTTAGCAAAAATTCATGATCCCGATTGCTAACGGATCCGTTTTACTTGTGACAGCTCGATTCGAAAGCCAGACTAAATTCGTGATAAGCCCACTGTCTGTGTTTAGAACTCTGTGCTAAGATTGTTTCACTTAACGAGTAAGACTCTCGAATTGTATTCGTTATGCGAGGTTCGACTGTATTTTACTAGATTTATTTTGTATTTAGCTTATAATCAGAGCCATTCATTCTTATATCGACTACAGTGCTACATTAGCGACTATCGACAAAATTTCACAGCGAGTTTAAGAGGATTATTTTACTATGTCTAGTACCTATATAATAGATTTTAAAACAATGCTAATTTACGATATTTACCGATCTTAATAACCTAACAACTTTGTTAGTGACGTTTTCTCAAAGATATAAAACTCAAAGTTAAATATATATACATATTACATATTTAAAAATACATATTTATACACAAAGTAATAAAGATAATGTGTTATTACGAGACACTTCCACTTAATGCTTACATGATAAAAAAAATTGTTTTAAATGGCCTTAAACTATAACATTTAAAATATATGTATTTTTTAAAATCAAGATTACTCTTTCAGATTAATTAATAAGATAACATCCACCATGCCGGCTTGAGGAGACAAATGAGCTCTGTCCAAAGCTTGAAAGTAGTGTAAATACTGGTCAGTCCATCTGCCATGCATATACTGCCTACATGATTATTTATTTTTTTACTCAAAACGGGACATTGGTTTATTTGCGTCGATTGGTAGGTTTATAAAGAAATAAAGCTCATTATTAACACGCTTATATTTGCTTGGGTTGAATGTATGGATGTATGTAACGGAATCTTTGAGCATAATTTTCACCATTTTCCAGAAGTCTGATTAATTTGAAACTTTGCATACGTATTAAGGATCGATGACAATGCAATAATTTAATAACAGTTTCCCATTATCCTTATTAGGATCGGGAGGATTTATAAATTCTTTTATAGATCCTGTGTAGTGGAGTAAAAGAGATAAAGCTAGCGCGCGTGTTCTTTTAGTTTTTAAAACTATTTAATTATTTTTTATTAAGTTTTATTTTATTTATCAAAATAGTATTACTTACAAATTAAAAAAGTAATTATACTCGGTTAGTTTTTGTTTTTTTCAGAGGAACAAATTTGTTTTAATACAGCTGGTGATGATTTTAAATAAGAATAAAATTCTTGACTTTATTTATAATTCACCTTAGATTATTCCATTTGGTTGCTATTTGTAACGTGACGTAGTTAAAAACGTTGGAAAAAGGGACAATTGTGTCTGAAGCTTTTTTCGGGGACATCAGGACGGAGAATCGCAAAAAGGGACAGTCCCGTTTAAAACGGGACGTTTGGCCACGTTAGCCATGCCTTAATCTATATATATAAAACTCAAAGGTGACTGACTGACTTAGTGATCTATCAACGCACAGCCCAAACCACTGGACGGATCGGGCTGAAATTTGGCATGCAGGTAGATGTTATGACGTAGGCATCCGCTAAGAAAGGATTTTGATCAATTCTGGATGGATGGATAAAATAGGGGACGAAAGTTTGTATAAATCTTATTAGATTTTCGACTGATTGAACTGAAATTAAAAATTGACAGATATGTGGTTAATAACAGATTGACAGATAAGTTTTCAATTATGACCCACGACAGGAATGGTGATAACTACTTAACACACGTTAAACAAAAGTAAAGCCACGTAGACCTAATTAATAATAATACTTATATATTCTATATAGAATAAATCTTAATGCCCCCAAACAGGATTAAAAGGTATTGAGCCATAAACTTAATGAGTCAGTCAAGCACACAAGCAACAACACAGGATTATGAGATAAGGCAACGTGTCTATGTTGCATTGTCCAGCCAGCGAATGTAATTTTAAACTATGTAATCTATAATAAAAAGTGAAGACACCAATTATGAACATTCACTAATTAGTGGCTATCAAAGCGATAAGTAAGAATAGACTACAATTAAAATTACTAAGTTTTATATTTCTTTTTACGAATTCCCTAATGTCAAACTATTTGGCATTTGTTTTAATAAAATTGTATTTACTAAAACCAGTGGCGGCCTTAACCATTGCGAGGCCCTGTGCAGTAGGTCTTTGCGAGGCTCTTTGTCTTTCGTGAAAATTATGTGTGCGAAAGTATGTCTGGTTGTTTGGTTTACGTATTACACATATTCATTTCTTCGTATAATTCATGTCCATCAATATCACATTGTATATATTCTATATATGTATTTTATTAATTTGCTTGGGTTGTTGCGCGAGGCCCCTGCAAGAGCGAGGCCCCGGGCGATTGCCCCGTTCGCCACCCCCTAAGGCCGCCACTGACTAAAACTATCACGCGTTCTTTTGTTTTGTATCATTTGTTCACGAATTAATATTGTAAAGAACATGCTTACGAAAATAATTTACTAAGACCGTTTAGAGTGCCGCTAAAAAGTTCCATCGGAATTACTCAATAGAACGTTTTATTTTGACAACGATAAACAAAGATAAAACTACATAAATTATATGTAAGTATAATAATATATTTTTACATATACATAAACATTACAATAAATATCCATTCCCTATTTATGCAAAATAATGCGTAATATATTTTAATATTAATTAATTTAATTATCTAAGAGTGCATCATGCAATAATATTTTAATTAGACCTACATAATATTTCCGCGTGTAATGCAAAATTATTTGTAATATTATAAACAAGCATTTACTTCGTTACAATAAGTAACCTTCACAAATGGTGTTAACCAATAAATGACCTAATACAACACAAAACATGTTTCGAACTCAATTAATTTTTATAACCCAAGACTCCGATAAAAATCACAATTAAAAAATAAAACAGATATTTTTCAATAAACAAAACACACACGACCGTGAATTTACTAAAAAAAGTGAAACATAGATAACTTTTTTCGTAATTCTAACACAGAATGAGCGCGTAATTATTTATTTAGGCGCGGGCATCAAGACGTGTTCAACCGAGCGCGTTCGTCCGTTTACTAGAATGATGATTTGGAAATGGCCAGTGTGAGATATTGTTTACGTTTCACAATAAATAACAGCCTGTTTGTCTGCTTTTCGCAAGTATTCAAGGGCAACGTTTGGTTTATACATTTCCATTAAAACAAATTACCTATAAGTGTCCCGAAAATAGATAATGGGAAGTAGAACTATTGTTGACGTAGATATACAAACATGTTTGAATTTAGACTTCTTTTAAAAATTTCTAAGAATTTTTATGGCAAAATAATAAATTCTTCTCATAATTAAATGTGAGATTTAATGACGTACTGCGAACATAATGGCTGCAAAACGTTCGAAACTTTGAATTATATTAATCGAAATAGACGTTTTATAGTTTTATAAACCAAAAAATAAATTTAAATTAGTAAAAAATCTACGGAAATAATATTAAATTTCACAGTTCAAGTATTGGTAAGAAATAAAATTCGAGATTTTTTCAAAAGTTAAATGATAAATATAAAAAATCAAAATGATCTGAATTTTATTCACGTGATATAATTCAAAATGTCGAAAAAATTCACGCGGTCCTCTAATAAAGAGGTACAATAAAATAATTATTTTCATTGTCATGCAGGTGACCTAGTATTTAAATGATGCCTGCTAATTACCTGTTCTTTTTAGATAACAAATGATAAACCGTGACTACGTTATGTGGGTGTATTCCAGCGTTGCCAGACGTCCCGATTTTGGCGGGACGTCCCGCTTTTTTAATCAAAATCTTAGTCCCGCTTTCGGGAATAACGCGACCGTGCGTGCAGCGTGTTGAGAAAGCACGGCCGGGAGGCGCAGACAAGTAATGATAGAATATCATATTTTTATTAAAATACATTTCTATAGCTATTTTTGCTGTCTATTATCACGAAAACGTAATATAACATTCAAATAAATAGATAAATATTTTAAAACTTTTGATTATATACGTTTTTTTTTACTATGTCCCGCTTTCGACGAAATAATCATGCTTTTTCACTCAAAAAGTTTCAAAATCACGACTTGGTAAAAAAAATATCTGGCAACGCTGGTATATTCGTATCGAGTACATTTTTTTCAATGAATACGAAAACCTAGTTAAGTTTCACGTTCAGTAAATTACCATAATATGTCCTAAAACCTTATCTTAATTTTAAACAATTAATATCTTAAATACATTTACTTTAGAGCTCAAAGTATTCTAGAATTAGAAGCCTAAATCTAGGTTTAAAAGTAAGTGTGCGTGTATTAATAAATTAAAAACTTCTTTCCTCCTTATTACTTATATTCCTTGAATTATTATATTTGTAACAAATATATACTTTTTTGGTTTTGGTAGAAATAGGTATATTTAAGCTCGTAAATCTAATGTTAATAATGTTGTTTTTATAGGCGTTTGAAAACACTCTTGTCGCTAGTTCTGACAAAGTCTAACATAGGGGAAGAGTAAGGCTACACTATAAATTATGATTATAAAGAATGGGTCTTGTCGAAAAACGAAACTTCTGGATAGACCCTTGGTAGGAAGAAATGTCGGTGTCATTAAGCCTATATAAGAAAAAAAAATGTTTTAAAACAAATAAACAAACCTGCTCTTTATCTTCCTGTGTTTTTGGCCACAAAGTTACGTTAAGTACAATTTCACCCATATCTAAATTATTTTTATTCGGGTCTTTTAGACAGAGAACCAAGTCTTGCGTCCTGCCAAGTTCAAGTGCTGTCAAGTCTAAGTGGCAAGCGCCCATAAAGTCATCTTGAAGTCCCCAATCGTAATCAAAAACCTGAAATGTTTGGTTATTGTTTGGGACTTGATTTGAAATCGGTTCATTAGAGAACAATTTTTAAACTGCAGATAGTTTAACCATTTTACAGATGTTACATAGCAGCAGTTAATACGGTTTGATGAAAGAGCATGTGCTGTTAAGGATTACAAATAGTAGAAAAAGTCCATATTAAAGGAATTTATTTTGCTTATAATTCCTGCTACATTAGGTCGATAAAGGAAAATAACCTCCACCAACATACAATAACTTGTCTCGACGCGTTTCGCTACTTCACGTGGCATCATCAGGATATGTGTGGTTGCTTCGGTTTCGCACGACGAATTATAAACAAAATAATTTTAAATAATTTCCTTTAATATGGATTTCCGCAAAGTAACGCCTGAAACAATTAATTAGAAAATGTCCAAGTTAACTTTGCACCTTCAAAGGAGAAATTTTTAGGAATAGTGTTCACCATTGATAAGCTGATTGTCCAAATGTGTTGTTCAGTGTCAGTAGAAAAGAAAAAACTGTACAAATACCTTGATATGGACGGGCTGGAAGGGATCTTCAATGGGCACAGTGAAACTTTCATCCCAAACCGGATTCAGATCACGATAAACAATCTTAGACTTGTGTAGCAATCTCCCGCCCACTTTGAATTTGACATACGGGTCACTGGTTCCTGACAACAAGCCTGCGGTTTTGGGACCCCACAAAATATGAACGTTAGAAGGACGAAAAAGCAAACATAAGAAAATTAATTGAACGCTCTAAAACTATTGGTTTAGGGTTTATTTTTGTAACGCATTTTCAATTTTTTATGACACTCTTCGTCGTAGTGTTATTATCTCTAAATAAAACTACAGTCGGACATCAATCATTTCCGCTATACCGACTTTTTTTATGATAAAAATATAAATGGAATTTATTTTAAAAATTGATAATGCATTCTGTCTCTAGGTACTTGCCTACAGGGTTGAGTCTAGACATCTAGATTTACCTAATCTATGTTCTAAGTTACATTGTATCTATATATTATTACATCGATATATGTTTATTTATTACCGACCTGGAAACTTTCCGCAAGATTTAAATAAATTTGCTGTTAAGCTTCAAAACATTGTGTGCATTCTTCAAAACATAGACAAGCGGGAGCACGTGAAAAATCCCATGCTTGTTCGAGAGGTACTCGCGAAGTTGAGCCCCTACATAGTCAGCAGATGGTGTGACTACGCTTGTGAGCACGAACAAGCGGGCGAGGTAGAGATAGTCATGCTATCTCGCTTTCTGATGCGAGAAGCCGACAGGATGATACGGTACTCTCACCCGACCGCAACGACGACAGCGCCGGCTACGCGTTCCTTCAGAACGACAGAAACGCGCCCGCCGCCGGCTGTTAAGCGACAAATTGTGTACGCTACAGAAGTCGAAGCGGAAAAGAAGCAGCAATGCTTCGTATGTGGAGCCAATCACGAAATAACAAGATGCAGTAAGTTTAACAAAATGGACGTAGCAGACCGCTGGGAGTGGGCGAAGACAAACGGCGTTTGCTTTAAATGTCTAAAGAAGAGACATCGACGGTCGGCGTGTAAATCGAAGCTATGCGAGATCGATGAATGCCGACGCCCACATCACTCATTGCTGCACAAGGACAGCGATGCCACACGCGACTCACCCGCACCGAGCCAAACAGAGGAAGGTGCAGTGATGTCAGTCGCAACTAGCACAAACAAGGTGCTGTTGAAAGTGTGTCCTGTCGTGCTATTGGGCCCCGGCGGCGAGGTGAGGACACATGCTCTTCTCGACGAGGGATCGACAGTGACCCTCATAGATGAACGACTAGCGGAGGAACTCTGCGTCGACGGGCCGACGCGACCGCTACATATCCGAGGTGTAAACTCGAATCAAGACGAGTCTACAAGCCGCACGGTCGACTTAGAAATAAAAGGAGCTACAGTCGACGACAAATACAAACTGAAAGCACGTACGATTCGCAACTTGACATTGCATCATCAAAGTGTCGCGAGAGATGTCAAGAAGTATAGACATCTGCGAGGTCTACGAGGTGTCACCTACGGGGATACACGACCACGTCTGCTCATAGGTGCAGACCATTGGCACCTTATTGTATCCCGACAACTGCGTACCGGTAAAAGGAACGAGCCGGCCGCATCCAGGACTCGCCTGGGCTGGGTGATCCACGGGACAATGCCTACTCGCAGTCTGCGCGAGGAGAACGCCGTGCATCATGTGTTCTCTAGTACTGGCCTCCAAGATGAAGAACCCTCAACTGAAGCGTTGACGGCGTCAGCAAAAATCAAAGGACGGGTATCGAATCGTGAAGAGGAACTGTCTAGTGTGCCGCAAGACTTGCAAGCGCACTCATTGAACGTCGAGTTAAGCTCAAGCATGGAGCATGAAAAAATACTCGACCCGACTCACGATGTGATTAAAACTAGCTCGCAAAGACTTCAAGAGGGCGTGCGCTACGAACGACGCGCACCAACCAAGAGGGAAGCCTTGAGCGCGGTGATATCGACACACGACCCGCTCGAGTTAATCAACACGGTCACCGACAAGATTAAATTACAAGACTTGTGGCGGTCAAAAACAAAATGGAACGACCCGGTCCCGGAGGACAAGTCAAAAGAATGTGGTAAGTGGCTGCGCCACCTGACGGATATGTCGGCGCTGCGTCTGCCACGTTGTTACTTGCCAAACGGGGGGAGCGCCAGAAGGGAGCTCCACATTTACGGCGACACGAGCGAGCAAGTATGCGCCGCAGTCGCACATGACGATGGAACAACACATGAAGTAAAACATGTTGAAAAGGCAACAAACCTGTGGCTCAAACGGAGTCAAGGTGACAGCTTTGCCGAAGAGCGAGCGAAGCTAGCAAAAGTGTTGTCAATTGCACGATTAAGTCGCATTTATAAATTGGACCCAGATAGCGACAACGGAATGTTGAGAGTACGAAGACGCAAAGGAGCGGCGGCAGAGGCATCGCACGACTCACAACGACTCGTCTTACGCCCGTTCACTCGCCTATTGTTCAAACAGGAACATCAGGCTGCCGGGCACGCAAACAATGAGCGCTTGGTGAACGAAGAACGCCAGCGATATAGGATATTGCGCTTGCGTTCGACGGTGCATCCTGTAGCAAGATCTTGTCAGTGGTGGCGCGTTAGAAAGGCGGCGCTCTTTCGCACTGTGCCAGGGGATCGTGAACTACGCGACGTTTGCGACACTAAATGGCTGCCAGAACAGCAGTACTATGGCGTCACAAATAGGGCCTGGAAGTATCCAATTCGTTATTTGAAGGCGGCGCTGGCTGACACGCCAAGTAAGAGGCAGTCAAGAGAGGGAGTGCTTCGCACATTGTTGGCGGAAGCGAAGTGCTCAGCCAGTGATCGGCCGCTCATCTACGTTTCGGTGAACTCGGCAAACCCGGAGACGCCCACGCTGATCTGTTTTCTATTGAGCGCGTCATCACCACTGTCACTGACCGGAAGATGCTACGACATAACTAGGAGCACATGGAGGATCTTCTGGCAAAGATGCGTGGCAGAATATCTACTTACGCTGTCACCCGAGGGGCGCTCTAACAAGGGAGAACGCCAATTACAGCAAAATGATGTAGTATTGATAATTGACGCTACATTACTACGAAGTGTATGGCTATGGGAGTCACCGTGCGATACATATCCTGGACCAAGAGGAAGCGTAAGCGCAGAGGTCGCGCAAACAAGAAGAGACTTCCGCAGACCCACTAGTCGGCTGGTCGTCCTGCTGAAGGAAGAAGGGGCTGGTCGTCCTGCTAGTGGAAAAAGGGGCTGGTTGCCGGGGGGAGTATGTTACGGACGACTTGCTGTGGTCTTAGCACATCTGCCTACCTAGGGCATTGTTGTAGGCAGGTAGGCAGAGTGTTAAAATTTAGGGATCATTATTTAGGTAATTCCTAAAAGGATATTGTTTATTTGTTAGTTTCGTGCCTACTAAATAACAAGAAAACGTTATGGACAATGGCTTTAGGTAGGCACGAACATTAATGATGTTATTTAAATAATAAATAAAAGTGCAAACGAGAGGATGAATAGATGCCGCTCAATTGGGGTGGAACAATAAGTTATGTTTTTAGTTTAAAGTTAGTCTAGTGCGAGACACGGTGAAGATAAGTTGAAAATCTGTCAGTACTGCGTAAACATCCTCTCGGCTGCCATTGATACGAATACGCGTTTGATTTCAAGACATA